>CAUYPK010135530.1:0-10830 GCA_963574355.1 Loris lydekkerianus
TCCCTTGCTGGCTCTCTGTGTCCTCAAGGGGATGATTGTAGGCAGGTCCCACCGGCCAGAGATGTCTGGAGTCTTGTCTCCCCAGATTCGCCAGGCCCAGTTACAGGGAAGCTGTTACTCAGCCGCCATCTTTAATCCCAAGGGGATGGCTTTAAAAGGAATTTCCAAACCCATTATATAACAAATTTTTTTTCAAATGAAGTATGGGCCAGTATTTGTTAACCTTAATGATGAATCATCATATGGTGGGATTTCCAATGAAAAATTAATTGAAAAATTAATTGAAACACTAAAATTAATTGAAAACTAAGTACACTTGGTTTGTGTACTTTTTGATTGATTTTGGTACAGGGCAAATCTATAAATACCTAACATAAACTGTCTATTAGTTTAAGTATTGCTCACTGTACTCTTATGAGGTAGAAAGGATTATTGCCCTTATTTTGCAGGTAAGGGACCTGAGGTTCTTTCATTCATCCTATCAACAAGGAGAGCACCTACTATGTGCCAGGCCCTGGAAACACACAGGAGAGCATGAAACAGACCAAGAACCCTGTCCATACGGCATTTCCCTTCCAGTGGGGGTAGAGATAATAAATGATGAATGAGCTATAAAGTATGTCAGCTAGCAATAAGTGCTAAAGAGAAAAGTGAAGAAGGAGCTTGGGAAGGATGGGCTTGTAGTGGAAGAAGGTTGCCACTTTGGATAAGATGTCCAAGGGAAGGCCCCACTGAGAAGCTGCCTTTTGAGTGAGGACTGGAGGGAGGCTTTTTTAACAAGTGAGAGTAGTTGTTCTCTCCTGGTTCTGTTTATCCCAAAGACTGGCCACTTATTTCCAAATGGTGCAGTGTCTTTATAGTTTAGTGAGTCTGCCTGATACTGATATTTAACTATAGTGAATTTTTTGTTCTGTTTATGTTACTTTGGAGATAATTTTCTATAGTAGTAATTTTATCTTCTTTAAACTTTTCTTCAGTCAATCTTACAACCAGCTTTGAACTTTACACCCCATTGTTGTAGAGGTGAGGGATAACAGTGAGCAAGTTGGTGTGTTATTCTGGCTATTATTTTTCTCTTATGCCTTATTTTAATGCCTCATTAATATTCAAGAAAATTCTTTTTTTATAGGCAGTAACTAATGTTAACTCCCCCACTGAATCCAAGGCTCTCCTGATTTTGAAACTTCTTCTAAGAATTCAGATTGTTTTAAATTGTTCTTTATGCTTTAATATGGAAAGTTTCATTGGAAGTATTGAATGAGCTTAGTTTTCTAGTTGGAAACAAGAGACTTTAGAAATTCAAATGTGCTTGGGAAATGTAAGCATTTTCATTTCTAACAGTTACTTAATCTATTATTTATTTTATTTATTGCTTAATGGCTATTAATGTGACTTAGAAGGACGACGAATATAAAATATAAAAATGTATAAAAGCTTATTTGAAGTATAGAAGTATAGAAAATATTATTGGAGAATAGTTTTTGTGAAACAAATAGATCAATTAAAAGGACAATTTGGGGGCAGTGCCTGTGGCTCAAAGGAGTAGAGTGCTGGCCCCATATGCCGGAGGTGGCGGGTTCAAACCCAGCCCCGGCCAAAAACTGCAAAAAAAAAAGAGAATTTGGGGGCTCAGCGCGCATGGCTCAAGCAGCTAAGGCACCAGCTACATACACCTGAACTGGCTGGTTCGAATCCAGCCTGGGCCTACCAAACAAGGATGGGCTCCAGCCAAAAAATAGCCGGGCTTTGTGGCGGGCACCTATAGTCCCAGGTACTTGGGAGGCAGAGGCAAGAGAATTGCTTGAGCCCAGGAGCTGGAGGTTGCTGTGAGCTGTGATTTCACAGCACTCTACCCAGGGTGACAGCTTGAGGCTCTGTCTCCAAAAAAAAAAAAAAAAAGACAATTTAGGGCATGAAGCCTGTAGTATACTGGTTATGGTGCCAGCTACATGCATCAAGGCGGGCAGGTTCAAACCTGACCCAGGCCAGCTAAACAACAATGACAACTGCAACAAAAAAATAGCTGGGCATTGTGGCGGACACCTGTAGTCCCAGCTACTTGGGAGGCTGAGGCAGGAGAATCGCTTAAGCCCAAGAGTTGGAGGTTGCTATGAGCTGTGACACCATGGCACTCTACCCAGGGTAACATAGTGAAACTGTGTCTCAAAAAGAAAAAAGAAAAAACAAAAAAAGAAAAAAGAGAAATTAAAGGACAACTAAAAGTTACCAAGTACGAATATGTAAATTGGTGCAACCTCTCTGGAGATTAATTTACTAATATTTATTGAAAGCTTCAAAAATGTGTGCATACTTTTTAACCTAGAATTCAACATGTAGGAATTTATCTTAAGAAAGTAGTTATATATATGAAAATTTGTATGTATCAAGGAGTTCCTTACATTGTTGTTTATATTTTCCATGCATCAGAAATATTTCAGATGTTCAGCAATAGGGGTTTAGTTTAATGATAGCACATCTCATATGTTGTACTACTATACAGCTATTACAAATTTTAAAATTTTTCAGTGTTTAATGACATGGGAAAGTCTTTATGTTATATTGCTAGAAATGTTTTTAAAGGGTTACTACATATAAATGTTTATATACCCACATGAAGAGAAAAATAATTTCTATAAAGAATGAGACAGATAATATTCCAACACATTAATAACAGTTATTCTAAGTTGTGATATTTTTGAGGATTTAATTTTTTTTATGCAATTCTATACTTCCTCTATTTTCTACAGTAAAAAATATATTATTTTTATAATTAAAGACAGATTCTATTTTTAGAACTTTACCTACTGTCTGTGCACTTTACATTTTCTAGTACATACATTAAGGATAGTAAAAAAAGAGGTAAAGTTTATTTTAATAATATATTTTATGTAACCCAATATATCCACAGCATAATTCTAACATGTAATCAATGTAAACAAAATTAAAAGAAGTTTACATTTCTCTTTCATACTAAATCTTTGAACTCCAGTACATATTTATAATATATTTCAATTCATATGGGCCACATTCCTGCCACAGTAGCCACTTGTGACTAGGATAGAGCAGCCTTTAGGATGTTCTAATTTTGAGTTGCTGACATAGTCTAGATCAATTAAGTTTTATAACTATTTGAAGATTAAAGTAGTATCTAAACTCATGAAATGTCTTCTAAGTTAGCCAGACTTAAAGAATATCCCATACTTCTAGATTTTTGTTACTTTTATTTTTTTTGAGACAGAGCCTCAAGCTGTCGCCTTGAGTAGAGTGCTGTGGCATCACAGCTCACAGCAACATCCAACTCCTGGGCTTACGCTGTTCTCCTGCCTCAGCCTCCTGAGTAGCTGGGACTACAGGCGCCTGCTACAATACTCGGCTGTTTTTTGTTGCAGTTTGGCCAGGGCCAGGTTCAATCCCACCACCCTTGGTATATGGGGCTGGCGCTCTACCCACTGAGCCACAGGCGCCACCCCGGGAAGAGGGTTTTAATGAACACTGCATGGGTGCACCTGCCACCACAAACTGCACACATCATGTTTGAGTAAGCCAAAAGGCAGTCTTTCTAAAGTGAATGTTGACTGCATGTCCTCTTCAGTATCTTTAGGGGTAGAAAATGTTGTGTGACCACTTCGTGGTTCTCAGACTACACCTTGTAATCCATGGTGGCCCTGCAAAATGGGTCAAGAATGTGTGTTTTATCAAAACCAATCAAGTGACACTGCCCCCAAAAGATTTCACAACGGTGTTTTTATACCTCCTCACACAACATCTTTCTACTCTGTTATCAGTTCTTCACAAAACTCAGTTCATGACTGTTTGCACTTTTGACAGCACAGTTCTGTTACATTTGGAGTGGTCAGGAATGAGAAAGGGCCAGCCTCAGAGCAGGCTCATCTGGGAGGGTTTGACCCAGTGGCGGTCAAGAGTACTGTCTAGAGAAAAAGTATGTATTACCATTGGAACACAGTGTACCTATGTGTGTGTATATGCGTACTCGTGCATATTCATATCCATCCATCTATATCTTTACATATAAATGGATCTTTTTTTTTTTTACCTAAAACAAAGATTCTATGAAACACTTAACCTTTATTATTTGTAGTTTAGTCAGATATTTACCATTTTATTATATTTTCTATTTTAAAAAGTGTCTGCTAAATTATTTCACAATGTGGATCCTAACTTGAATTTTGAGAATGCTGAATTAGCGTGTTAAACTATGTTACCTATTTGTAGTGTTTGCAGGCCTTTTTCCCCTTGGAATAATATTTAGTATTTATTTATTCTCAATTTTCTTTAGCATTTTCTATACTTAGCAGGAAGATTTCATTTCCTCACATACTAGTGTTGCTTAGTGAAATGTTCAGTGAAAGAAGATTCTGAGGCTTACAACTTGATACCTGAAAGAAGAGAAGAGAAAAAAGTTGGTTTGTTTATGGCTCCTGGAGGTGATCTTAGAAGTTTCCAGCCTGCTGGCTCTTGAGTTCTGAAATGTAGTATAGATTTTCACATTCCAGTTTAGGAGCTCTGAAGAAACTGGACTGATGTTGAATTTCTTTTGACTTTCAGGAAAACCTTTTCTAGGCACCTGAGAAGAGCTAATGATAGTTTGCTTCTCCTGTGTACTTCCAGACCCATGGTTTTCCCCATAGCCATCTGTTCCCTGAAAATTTTGGCTAGGATTTCTCATTGTCGTATTCAATTAAATTCACCAAAAACTTACCCAAAAGTCACCTCTACCAAGCCGTCCTCCCCTCTGAATTTAACTTGGGAGAGCCTGGTTGGTGTTCTCCTTGTACAAACTGGGCTCTCACTGCCTGACATGCTCTGCACGTCTGAGCAAATTCAGTTCTCTTGGTTTTATTAATAGATCTCATCCTATGGTGGGCTTCTCTGGTGAGGGCATTCAGAGTCCCCTTTGTCCTGCCTCCAGCTGCTCCTCTGTTGTCTGTCCCACTCACCAGAGAGTCTTCAGGCAAGCTGTGACTTTATTGTCCTTTCCCAAAACTTTTGTCTCCTGTTTTTTATAGAGTAAACCCCCAAATTTGCCACTGTCTGTCTTTATGCTAGGCTTCTCATCAATAGTGACACTTCTGCCTGTTCTTGCTTGTTCCTCTCCCTCCATTGTGGGACTTACCTGTGGAATCTGTGTCTGATGTTCTTGTTGATCTTTTGGTGTGCTTTGTCCTACTGGATTATCTTGAAAGCTCTCCGAGCAGGAGCCAAGTTTACCATCTTTCAGATCTTTGCCCCATTACCTGGCACTTTTTCCTGCATGAGATGAGCCCTTAGTACAGTTGCTGGTGGAACTTTGGAGGTGGCTTTCCTAGAGAAATGGTGTGCCTGTTCCACTGGAACAGCACATTTGTTCCAGAAAGCAAACACAAAGAGTCAATGAGGCTGTCCAGCTCTGCCCTGGAAAATAGTGGAAGCTCGGGTGACTGGCATGGCTGCTCACTGCTGCCCTTTGTCACTTTTCCTCTGACCTTTAAATTAGAAGCTATCCTGCACTTCAGTTTTAGAGAGAAACAAGAGGCACTGTCTGTCCTTACTCACTGGATTCATCAACTTAAAGAAATGCATCCTGTTTACATTTCTGGAAGTATTTCTTTTATTTGGATGGTTGCCAAAGGCAAACAACTCAGCCTAGTGAGTTTTTGAAAAACAGCTTTCTAAGTACACATGCTGTTGTCTAACTGAAGGAATATCCCAAACCCTTAAAATGTTCTTAATGTAACTATTTCATCCTATAGAAAAAGCTTTATTATCTACTAGCATTTTATGCCTATCTTAGCTTTAGTATTTATTGTGGGAAGATTTTTGTAAGGAATAACTAATCTAAATAGATTTGGTTTGATCAGGGGCTAAACTAACAAAATCTATTTTGAAATGAGATAACAGTATTTGCAGTTTTTGGTCTTCATCCGGTAAAACCTAACCCCCCCTCATCCCAAAATCTACATCCCCAATAGACAGGAGAATCTTTTCTTTGACTACAAGTTTAAATCACTGGGTTTATAAATGGTCTTAAAAATACACTCTTTGAACAGTTTGAAGTGTTACATTGTATTGAGATGAAGTCATCAAATTGCTGGAGACTTTAACTGTTTATATTTGAGTAACTTAATAAAATATATAGTTATTGAAAAATTAATACTTCCATAACATTATTTTTTGAAAGGACTTTCCCTCATAGTCATTAAAGAGACTTAAGTAAATTGTCTTCTCTCTTATTTTTTTTTTTAAGTGTAAGAGTTTTAGGATTTTCTTGGCTTTTATGTTGTAGGAAATTGTCTTTTATTGGAAAGGGATGGGGTAAGATGCTTTATTTTTATAGTATGCCTCCTATATACTGGTATTTTAAGATATATATTACAAGATATATACTAGCATTTTAAGCCCTTAGCAATTCTCTATAATGGTGTCAAAATGTATATCTATCAGTTCTGCAAAAGTATAGTAAATATAATGTTGCCAAACACCTTAAGCTTCAATGAGCACTTACATCTCTCTTTCAAAAGGAAAAAAATGTGAACTCAGTGTTTAAGTACATGTCCAAAAGTAGAAAACTTCCCTGGAACTCAGTTTTGGATTTTCACAACCAAGAGGGCAGAAAGCAGTTTTTTACTAGAATAATTTAAAAGGGCAAAAGAGACATTTTTTTTCTTGATGTCTTTTTCCTCCCAGTGGAAAAGATACAGAAAGTGAACAATAGTTAACTGTTTTAATTCAAAGTTCGTCTGCACTTTTCCCATCTTCTTTGGATACTGAAAAAGATAAATAAGGAGTCTTTGTGGGTGAGTGCAGTTAATTTGGACCAGGTCCAGTTTGCTCGGTGGCATTGTGCAGTGGAGATATAGACTGCTATTGGATAGGCCAGTTTTCTGTGTTTTTTAAAGCCAAACATGTGTGTACCCACCTGACTGGGAGGCTGAGATCCTGTCCAAGCCCCCGTTGCCAGGCTGGGATGCATCTGCCTTAACTATAGGGAGCCTTTGTCTGATTTGTATGAAAGTGCTGAGACCCTTTGCCAGAAACCTAACCAGAGAAATCTGTGCTACTTTCTACATCTCAGATAATTTATTATGTGTATAATGTAGAAAATAGGAATCACCTTTGTTTCTTTGAGTTCTTGAACTTCTTTGACTTTAGGAAGGCAGGAGTTTGGTGGGATGTAGTTAGAGAAAGTGGGAGATGGGAAGGACCTAGAGGCAGGAATCAGAAGGAAACAGAGAGGATTTGTTTAAATCATGTTTAAGTTAGAACCTTTACATTAGGTTCTGATCTACTGTTGCCACATGTTTAAATGAACCCATACTTCAAAAAGCCAGTTTGGGACCCATCTCCAGTTAGGATTTTGCCATGTCACACCTTTTCCTACTAATCTCTTTTTATTTGGCCTCTGGTAATCTTCCATCTCTATGCCACATCATTAGAAGATATATTACTATGAAAGCTAGTTAATTTTAAAACAATTTTTTATTTTGAAGTAATTATATGTTCACAGGAAGTTGCAAAGATAGTAGAAAGAAGTATCAAGCAGTTTTCCCCAAGTTATGACTTACATAATTAGAGTACAGGATCAAAAACCAGGAAATTGACATTGGCACAATGCACATATGGTTCCATGCCTTTTTTTTTTTTTTTTTTGTAGAGACAGAACCTCACTTCATCACCCTCAGTAAAGTGCTGTGGTGTCATAGCTCATAGCAACCTCCAGCTCCTGGGCTTAGGCAATTCTCTTGTCTCAGCCTCCTAAGTAGCTGGGACTACAGGCGCCGTTTACAACACCTGGCTGTTTTTTTGTTGTAGTTCAGCTGGGGCCAGGTTTGAACCCGCCACCCTCTATATATAGGACCGGTGCCCTACTCAATGAGCCACAGTTTCACTGTATTGTCCTCAGAGTACTGTGGCGTCACAGCTCATAGTAACCTCTAACTCTTAAGCTTAAGGGATTCTCTTGCCTCAGCTTCCCAAGTAGCAGAGACTATAGGCATGCGCCACAACACCTGGCTATTTTTTGGTTGTAGTTGTCATTGTTGTTTTGGCAGGCCGAGGCTAGGTTTGAACCTGCCAGGTCCAGTGTATGTGGCTGTCGCCCTAGCTGCTGAGCTACAAGCGCCGAGCCATCCATGCCCTTTTATCACCTGTAGATTATATAACCAGCACCATGATCGAGGCCACACAGATCTCCTCATGCCACCCCTTCCTAGTTATCCCTCTCCTTCTTCATTATCACTTACTTCTGGCAACTGCTAATCTCTTGTCCATCTCTATAATTTGGTCATTTTGAGAATGTTATGTAAATAGAAGCACATAGTATGTGCCTGCTCGAAATTGGCATTTTTTACTTAGCATGATGTCCTTAAAGGTCCGTCCAGGTTGTGTGTTGGTAATCCACACACGATAAAAAGGAATAAATTCCTTTTATATAGAGATGTAGAATAGAGATGTAGAATAAATTCCTTTTTATTGCTAAATAACATTCCCTGGTGTGGCAGCATCATAGTTTGTTGCCAGTTTTTGGCTATTCCGAGCAAAGCTGCTATAAACATTGTGCAGGTTTTTGTGAGATATCAGTTTTTATTTCTCTGGAATAAATGCTTGAAAGTGAGATTGCTAGGTTGTATGATAAGCACATATTTAGTTTTTTAAGAAACTGCCAAATATTTTTCAGAGTGGCAGTAATACCATTTTACATTCCTACCAGCCATGCATAAGAGATTCGGTTTCTCTGTATCCTCACCACCGTTTGGTATTGTTAGTGTTTTTTTATTTTAGCTGATTTAATAGGTGTGTAGTGATGTTGTATCAAGGTCTTGATCTGCTTTTTCCCTGATGTCTAAGTGATCTTGAACATTTTTTCATCTGTTTATTTGCTATCTGTGTGTGTTCTCTGATGAAATATCTTTATATCTTTTGCTCATTTTCTAACTGTATTGTTTGCTCTTTAACTGTTGAGTTTTGAGTGTTATTGTTGTATTCTAAATGAGTTCTTTGTCAGATATGTGTGGTTGACAAATATTTTCTCCCAGTCTATAACTTTGCTTTTCAGCCTTCTAAAAGGGTCTTTTGCAGTACAAAGTTTGTTAGGTTTGATAAAGTCCAATTTATCAGTATTTTCCTCTTACAAATCATGCACTAAGACCTTTTAACAAGCCTGAAGATACTCTTCTATGTTATAAGTTTTACATTTTGAGATAGTTTGGTACAAGCTGTGAAGTTTAAGTCAGGGCTATTTTTTATTTTCTTTGCCAGTTGGATGTCCAGTTGCTCTGATACCATTTTGAAGACTATTCTTCCTCTGTTTAATTGCTTTTGCACCTTTACAAAAATGAGTTGGCTTCATTTTTGTGGGGCTGTCTCTTGGTTCTTTATTGTGTTCCCTTGATCTTTGTCTATCACTTCAGTGCTACACAGTCTTAGTTACTTTACACTGAAGGAGAGTGATTATTCCAACTTACAGTATTGTTGATTTCTTTTATCAACATTTTATACTTTTCAGCATATAAGTCCTATACGTATTTTGTTAAGAGTTATACCTATTTTAAGTGATTATTGATAGTATTTCAATTTTAGTTTTCATATATTCATTACCAGTATCTAAAAAAAAAAAAACAAATTACTCCCACTGCTTCACTTAATTAGCCTAAAAAATGGTTTTTAATTGACTGTGTTAATTTTTTTTTCTTTGAGACAAGAGTCTTAGTGTGTCACCCTCGGTAGAGAGCTGTGGCATCACAGCTCACAGCAACCTCCAGCTCTTGGGCTTAGGTGATTCTCTTGCCTCAGCCTTCCAAGTAGCTGGGACTACAGGCACCCGCCACAATGCCCAGCTATTTTTTTCTTTGTTCTTGTTGTTACGGTTGTCATTGTTGTTTTAGCTTGCCTGGGCCAGGTTCTAACCCACCAGCCTCCATGTATGTGACATATTTTGTTAAGAGCTGTACTTATCTTAAGTGATTATTGATAGTATTTCGATTTTAGTTTTCACATGTTCGTTGCTAGTATCTAAAAAAAAAAATTACTCCCACTGCTTCACTTGATTAGCCTAAAAAATGGTTTTTAATTGTGGGGTTTTTTTTTTTTTTTTTTTTTTTTTGAGACAGAGTCTCACTATGTCATCCTCGGTAGAATGCTGTGGCATCACAGCTCGCAGGAACCTCCAACTCTTGGGCTTAAGTGATTCTCTTGCCTCAGCCTCCCAAGAAGCTGAGACTACAGGGACCTACCACAAATACCCAGCTATTTTTTGTTTGTTCTTGTTGCAGTTGTCATTCTTGTTTTAGCTTGCCCAGGCGGGTTTCAAACCCACCAGCCTCTGTATATATGACTGGCACTATAATCACTGTGCTACAGGCGTCAAGCCTGACTGTGTTAATTTTTATATCTTGCAACCTTGCTAGATTCATTTGTTTATTCTAGGAGTGTTCTTTGTAGATTCTTTGGGATTTTCTACGTACATCATCATTTCATCTGCAAATAGGTTTAATTTTTTTTCTGTCTGATCTTTTATTTCTTTTTTCCTGGCTTATCCCACTGGCTAGAACCTTGTTGAAGAGCAGTGGTAAAAGTGGGCATCCTTATCTTATTCCTGGTCTTAGAGGGAAAGCATTGCCTTTCATCCTTATTTATGAAGTTAGCTATACATTTTTTGTTAATGTTCTTTTTTTTCTTTCTTTCTTTTTCAAATGTTAAATCATAGCTGTGTACATTAATGCGATCATGGGGCACCATACACTGGTTTTATAGACCGTTTGACACATTTTCATCACACTGGTTAACATAGCCTTCCTGGCATTTTCTTAGTTATTGTGTTAAGACATTTATATT
>CAUYPK010135535.1:0-11426 GCA_963574355.1 Loris lydekkerianus
TCCCACTGAGATTATCATCCCATCACTCCAACAAGGTAACAAAAAACACCTGACTGAGCATGTTATATTATGTGTTTAATATATTATTGTTAAAATTACATGCTTTTGTGTGAGTGTTTGTCTGTTTTGGCAGGTCACTGCGTAGTGTGGCTCTCTGACTCTCACAGTTTAAAATTTTGGCTCTTTGAGTCGAACTTGTTCGCCACCCCTGTTATGGATTTTACTTTGATTGACATGTCTCCCCTGCCACCTGTCACGCTGCTCCAACCAGAGCCCCAGTGTGCACACATGTTCTATGGACTGTGGACTATGTTCTCCAATGACTATAACTTCTTGTTGCTCATTTCCCCTTGAACACTTGCCAGGTGGCTTTCTGAAGGAAATTTTTGCCATAGTATGCCTCAGTGTGATGTTGTTGCACATACTTAGGGGGTATGATTTAGAACTTTCATCCAGGAGTATCAAATATTTACTCCAGACACAACTAAATACTTGTGTAATGACAAGACTTGATTTTCAGAAACAAATTCAGTAAGTATGTCATTAGTCTCAAACAACACAAGTTTTGAGTTGTTTGAGACTAACATGTATCAAGCATAAAAATTGATGCTAGCACCATGTGAATTGTATATAATTCACACACAGAAAACAATAAAAACTAACAAATTTATCACTAAATTAGATAGAATTGTCTTTCTTTGAAGTTTTTATTTCACTTTTATAATAAAATGATGTGTCCCCAAGGAAAGAATTTTCTAGTGTGGCAGTCAATATGTTAACAATAACAACAGAAATAAAATTCAAGACATTCTGTAATGGTATACAATAATATACAACATACATAAACTAGAAAAATTACACCTGGATAAATTTGTGAGTATTTCTAAAATATCATTTGAAAAATAAAAAGATCTAAGTGCAACTTCTGATCTGCTTTCCTTCTCATCATAGACTATGGAATAAATAGCAGTTTTGGGCCCAGATGGTAGTTCATTTAACAACTCATAATTCTTTCAGTTATGATAAAAATGTATATTGCTAAAATTATGCAATTTATATAATGCAATCAATGATCATGACACGTATAATATTTATACTCTAGCGCACTACTCTTGTTTTTAACTTTAATATACAAAGATACCAACAATATGTTGTTGAAAATTCAGTTCTTGAACTTGACAGTGGGTTTAGAACATGCTACTCCAAGGTAATGTTCCTTGGCATATGGAAATTGATAAATTCAGGTAGGTATGGGGAGGACTTTTTGACCTTCCCCTGAAGAGGTCACAAGATCTTCACATGAGATGTACATTTACTGTACCCAGAAAAAAAGAGCTTTTTTTTTTTTTTTTGCAGTTTTTGGCCCAGCCTGGGCTTACCCTGCCACCCCTGGTATATGGGGCTGTGATGCCTTACTCCTTGAACCACAGGCACCGGCCCAGAAAAGAGCATTTTTCATGTCAAGGACAGAGGAATGCCAGGAGGAAACCTCATCCACAGTCCTTGGTATGTTACACCCAGTTCACTGCCCTTAGTTCATACCCCTTGGTCCTGTCACATTTCCCCACTTTTACTCTTCAAACATAGTGCAGTCAGTTCTTATTTAACATTATTGATAGGTCCTTAGAAATTTGCCTTGAAGTGAAGGGTTATGTAACGAAATGAATTTTACCATAGGCTAATTGATGTAAACAAGAGTTAAGTTCTTATTTCATATTCCTTGTCAAAATCAAAACCTTTCTAATAATAAACACTGAAGTAAAGGTGTTGTTAATAAAGATTAACAAAATTAAATAAAGATTTAATAAAGATTAATAAAAAGAAAAGAAATCATTATTGACTCAATTTTTGGTGTACCAGTGAGTGACAGCTATCATGCTGGTGTTGCATCAAGGAATAAATGTTTGCAAAGCAAAAATTTTAAGGATTCCTTCTTTTTAACATGCCATTCAAAAGCAAGCAAAAGCAAATATAGCCCACAGAGTACTTTCATATTGCATCATTTATTGTTGTGCATTTGTAGGGCTAATCATACACTTTATGATTGATAATGTATATCCACTGATTGCTTTACTTTATAACTCACTTATTCCTGTTCAGGTTTGTGGGTAGCTAACACCTATTCCTGGATCTCAAAGGCAAGGTGGAAAGCAATTCCATTGCAAGGCACACTCCCACACTCTCCTGCTCTCGCTCAGACTGGGACCATGGAGATACACCAATTAGCCTAATGTGCACATGTTGGGATGTGGGAAGAATGAGCAAACCCACAGACAGCAGCCCCTGCAGGATATTGATTTTTTTTTCCCCTCGTCCTACTTTTAAGGAAATGCTGTTGGATGTAATGACAATATTCAAGGACCTGCTATATGAAAACACTCAGGTTTAGCCATTGGTTTGGATCTTCACTTTCTTTTCTTTTCTCTTTTCTTTTCCTTTCTTTTCCTTTCTTTTCTTTTCTTTTCTTTTTTTTTCTTTTCTTTTCTTTTTTTCTCTTTTCTTTTCTTTTCTTTTCCTTTTTTAGACAGAGTCTCATTATGTTGCCCTTGGTAGAGTGCTGTGTTATCACAGCTCACGGCAACCTCAAACTCTTGTACTTAAGAGATTTTCTTGTCTCAGCCTCCTAGGTAGCTGGGACAACAAGCACCCACCACAACCTCTGGCTATTTTATGGTTGCAGTTGTCATCGTTGTTTGGCAGGCCTGGGCTGGGTTTGAACACACCTGTCCTGGTGTATGTGGCTGGCACTCTAGCTGCTGAGCTACAGGCCCTGAGCCCATGGATCTTTACTTCCTTGTGAAGTTACCTGTCATATAAAAATCACATTAAATAATTTTACATGATACTTTTCTTAACCTGTTTGTTACAGAGCCCCATTCAAGAACCTAACAGGGTAGCAGAAAAAGAATCATTTTTTCACCTTAGCAGTTTCTGGCAACAATGATGAAATGCCATTGATCAGAACACCTTGTTTGCTCTGGAGGCTGAAGTTGAAGTTCGAGATCTATGAGAAGACAGCTAAAAGTAAGAATATTCTTACCGAAGTCAGCCTTCTGGACTTTTGTCTGCAGAAGGCAATCAGGTTAAAGTCGCTTTGTCTTTTCTCTTCGCAAATTTACATTAGCAGATGTAAAACATTTGAAAGAGTTAGTTATTTGAACTGTGGTTCTTTTTAATTTGGGTCGAGGTACCCACAGTTTAATGATACTTTCCCTTCCAGGAACAGCTATTGATTTCTTATTTGTCTCATTTTGTGTCTTGAAAGCTCACCTTTTAACAGTTTGGTTTCCTGCTGCCAGAGGGAGGGTTTGTCAGGCCTGCATCTGCAGGCAGCCATCCAACCGACGTGGGCTGTGGGCTGTGTGTCATTTGCCAACAACGTTTTAACAACTGTTCTCAGGGTATTTTGCCTAAATCGTTCTTTCTGTATAGAGTGCCCTTGACATAATTAACTCTATCTTACAAAAGGACTCCGTCTTACATTTTAAAATGCTTCATGTCAGGCATCAGATGTTTGCCTAACTCATAAGAGACTCAGATCAGAGTGGGACGTATCTCTACTATCAGGCCTCACCAGAAGACTGAGACACTGTACAAAGAGCGGGATTACACCAGTTTAACATGGCTATTTCAGTAGACATCATCTTGCTTTCATTCCTCATCAGCACTGGCATCTGCTGACAAAGGTTCTCTGCCAATCAAGGTTTCTTCCCCATCCCAATCAAAGGCACTTCCTCGCAAGACATTGAAGACAGTCCAGTTATCCCAGAACACTCTTTGTGCACATAAGCCTCCTTGAACTGGTTTGTTAACCCCTTTCCCTGTCCCTTTTTCTCTTCATGCTAAATATTATGTTTGATGTAAACATTTTAACCTGTAATATTCATATATTGATTAAGTAAACAACTATATGTGCTTTACAATATGGACTAACTTGTATATTAAGTGGAGCCTGTTCACTTAAACAGTTTTGACTACCAAGTAAATGGATGGTGAAAAGGGGAATCACCTCCTTGAAAACTCCACATAGCTCATGACTTATATGATTAAATATACATCAGTAGGGTTTAATCTTGGAAAAAGGCAGAAATGGGTGTGGACCTGGTTATGCCTGACCTTACACCACATAGGACACTTTCCTTTAGCCATTTTTGTGGGGGCTTTGGGTCACAAGGGCTACTTATTTTTGCACCCTCTGTGGTTATGTTTCTTGTATCTGTGGCTAAGACATTTCAAAAAAGGCTTGCTGATTTTTAAGTCATAAAAGGCTTACTGGTTTTGGTTTGAAATCACAATTGAAGTAGGTATACCTTTGAAGATTTAGATTTTCACTTTATACTTGTATATTTGTACGCTATTCTTTTGTTAATCTGTCTTGTTACAGAGCACCAGCCAAAATCTAGAACACCAAAAAGAAAAATCTCTTTCCTTCCCTTTAAATTTATGCTAGTAAGTCTCATGCTTTGATTTCTACTGGCCATGCTTCTAATTACAGTACAAAAAACAAAATAGAATATCTAAAAACTAAAACTAGGATTTCTGTTTTGCCAGCTTGAAAAATTCAATAGTGTTCAATCTTTCCATTAAAATACAACCAAAGATTTAAAAAAATGCAATGTCCTTTGTTACTGGACCTTTAAGAGCAGTTAGTATAACTATGAAGACAAATGATGCTATCTTTTATATGATAGATGAATTTGCTTTCGGGCAAGTGGTAAGATTAGGAAGCTGAACCTGAAACAAATGTTTAAGTATTAGAACCTGCTTGTTTAAAAAGTACCCGTAGTACTTTTAGTAGTTTCACTTTAAGAATGGAACACATTTGTAAAACAGATTTTCTGGGTATTCCTGTATGTGTTCCTGAGTTATTTACCATTCTGTCAATCTCTATGTTCTTTGACAGGAGAATTAGAACTATTTTCATAAGTTTTACCTGCATATTCACAAACAATCCTGACATATATACTCCGGTGAGATTCTCAAATTCAATAATAAGGTATCCTACTATCCAAAATTAACATCAACTCTTCTGTGCAAATGCCATTCTATGTGATTTAAGACCATGCAATTAATGCATTAATTTATATGCAGATAACCATCTAAATGGCAGAGCCTTTTTATGCAGCTCATTCCATTAGGCTTTCAAATCAGAAGAGACATATGGTTCTAAATGTATATTAAGCACCACAAAGGGAGAATCCCTTATAATGAGACACAGTGAAACTATTGAGAAACATTGGACTTTTGCAAATATATCCTCCACTGTGTACTCTTGATACTTGAACATAAGGTAAAGTTAAACTAATTTATATTTAAACTCAACAGAACTTTATTTGTGCCTGGTAGTGATTTATAAACCAGTTCAGATACAACTATTAAAAAATATTTTTAAAGTTAGAAAAATACCTGTGATTATATATTGACAAATACCATAGTAACGATCACTTCTTCCAGTTCTGTGTTTCCATTTTTACAGGTCCTTCATCCATAATTTGTTAAGTTTAGCATCTACCTGTTTTACAATCAGTTCTAAATACACCTGGCATTAAATTAGGCCCGGGATGTATCTGGCTTAAATGAAGCATCCAGATAATCACCAGTGTTTTTCTAACTTTGGAGAAAAAAAAAAAGATAAACTTCATTTTGAGCTATCATTGTCTTATAAATTAAATTTCTAATTACACTATTGCTTAAAATGTCAATAATTTGGACTCTGATGAAAGATGGAGTGGAAATAAATTATTATATTTATTTAATATGGCAGGAAAATAGCAGTTGTTCATTCAATTTATCTTATGATTAACTATTCTTAACAATATGCACTTTTGGTATTGTTAGAGTCATCCAATAAAACTGTATTTAAAATTCTGAATTATGAATACTTTTCAACATAAAATTTCATGTATCTAAAAATTAGGAGGGGAAAGAAATGAAAAAAGCAACATAGGACATAGCGTTACATATAATATATTCAGTACAACTTAGGTCAGCAAAGATGGAAATATCCAGAAAAAGTAGAAAATAAAATATGAATATTGCAGAATGTATTCTAATTTAACAAGAAGTCTTTGTAAGCAAAGCAGAAAGTAGTTCTTCATAGTAGAATAGTAGAATGTATGAAAGTGAAAAAAAATTGTAATTTTAGAAAGAGATAGCATCAGGATGGGGGTTGTGTAATCATGGCATGTTGGGGCAAGTTGCAGCATTAAGTATGGGGGTTAGTGAGAACCTCATTGACAAAATAATACTATCACAAAGGCTTTCAAAAAGCAGATCAAAAGTTCCCTAAGCTCCTTCAGCCTTGAGGCTTTCTAACCTCCCTCTCTGCCTGTACAGTTGTCACCCTACAACTATTTATGTGCTTCAGCCAAGGCAAACATTTTGATTGACATTTTATAAACATTTCGTGGTATGAATGATGTAGACAAAATGATGACTAACTTCACTACATGAGCCTATTTTCCTCTTGCCAAATGTGATGCTTTGCACAGATGGTGGCAAAGTGTTTTCTTCAGGGTACATTTATCATATCCATTTGATCTGATTGAGATTTGTGGCTTATTTGGTAGGAAGAATAATCTACTGACATTATAATTGCATTCCTCATAAAAAGGTTTCCAATTCATTTCAGTAATTTTGATATTTATTTCTTCTATGAAATATGTAATGTTATATAGGTTTACAATTTTCCTGATATAAAGTTATTCAAACTCATATGAATGATAAAAAACAAATATAGTCAAACAAGGGGGAGAGGAGAAAAGAGGGGAGTGATTGGTGGAAGAAGGAGGGTATTTGGTGAGGTCTCACCTAATGTGCACAAAGCTAACGTATATTTTAAGATAATGAAGAGTAAATTATAAATGTCTTACCACAAAAAATAAGTAAAGGAGGTGATGGTTATCTTAGTCAGTTTTATTTAGGTTGTCCACATCATTTATCAAATCATCACATTGTACCATATATGTACACAATTAACATTTTAATTAAAATTTTTTTAAAACCCCATATTTTTAGTAACTTTGGTATCCTATGTGTGTGCAGTTAGACATTCTTTTCTTTCTTTCTTTTTTTTTTTTTAGAGAGACAGTGTCTCATTTTATCACCCTTGGTAGAGTGCCAAGGCATCACAGCTCACAGCAACCCCCAACTCCTGGGCTTAGGAGATTCTCTTGCCTCAGCCTCCCAAATGGTTGGGACCACAGGCGCCAGCCACAACGCCCTGCTATTTTTTTGTTGCAGTTTGGCCAGGGCCTGGTTTGAACCCACCACCCTCAGTATATGGGGCCAGCTCCCCACTCACTGAGCCATAGGCCCCTCCAACTTTGACATTTTTTTCAAACATTTTGAAAGCTGTTTATTTGTAAATTCTATCTTTTATCCTTGAACTTACTTGCCAAATGTGTCCATTTCATTTTTATTTTCTAGAACCTGCTTTTAATTTTAGTTTGTAACAAATATCCCTTTATTGTTTGTTTTTTAATATTATTAATTTATTAACATTTACTTTGCTTTATTTTTATTTTGAAGCTTAGTACGTTGCTTTTTTATTTTTTATGTACTAAACAGTTTATAAATTTTTAAGGAGGCCATAAATTTTCCAATGACTAATATGTCATCAATATTAAGATGTTTGATACATTGTTTTCATTGTCATTACTTAAATAATAATGTCATTAATATGGCATTCCACTTTATATTTTGTGATGCTTTTTATATTTAATTCTAGTCTATCTTATCATGATGTTAATGATGCTACAGAGTGAAATATTTGTGGCAAAATTGGCTATCAGTTGATTCTTAAATTTTCTGTGACCTTACGTTAGATCTATAATGTGTAATTAGGAAAAGACTGTGTATTTTATATGAAAATGTATTATCATATAATACATTAGACATCTTCCCACACTTGAAGAAGAAAAATTAGTATTTTCATAGCTTGCATCTCATAGCATAAGTACAAAATATAATTAATACATTATGTGTACATGTGTGGTCATTTTATCACAATTACTTTATATTAGAGGTCGCATGTATTTATTTTCACATTTATTACAAACAGAACATTCCTTAGTATTTAGTTATTTGATAAAAATAAATATATGACTCAGACTAACGTTTTTCCATTTTCTTCAAATGTAAAATTTGTTAATTTACTACTACACGCACACATTTTTAAAATATGCACTAAAAGTATTCTATCAATTACTTTCAACAAAACTTCTCAAAAGAACTTAAGACAAATTGTTCTGTTAATTGGAATTGCTATGCAGTGTCCATAACTTTTTCCAGTCCCTGCTTTTCTGTAAAATCTTTTTAAGTAATTCTCTTATACCTCCTATTTGCAATTGCCTATTTTCAAATTATATAACTCTGTTATTGATATTCATACATCAAACTTGCCTATGTTACTAGGATTGTGGTTTGAGAGACAATGTTTCAGTGTTTGTTCATGGGCCATATTCCAGGACTTCTTTCTGGTAAATGTAAGTATAGTTGAAGTCAGCTGGGGAGAGAGAAAAGCAATTTCTAAACCAAGTATATATATAGAAAAGGCAATCCTCATTGCATATCCAGATATATTTTTAAAATAATTCCTTCAAAAGAAAGGGGTAAAAGGGTACATGTCAAGTCTACTAAGTGTACAGGATAAATGCCTAAACACAATAATTAAGAAAGTGCAGTGAAGGCTATGTTAACCAGTTTGATGAAAATATTTCAAATTGTATATAAAACCAGCACATTTTACCCCATAAGTGCATTAATGTACACAGCTATGATTTAATAATAAAAAATAAACTGTAAAAAAGTATGAAAAAAATTTACAGCAGTATTTCTTCATCTATGTGTTACTTTCTAGAAAATGTTATTTAATCGGTGCTGTCACTAATTTCTTTCTACCTTATTCAAATATAATAAAAGAAATAGGCTATATCACTGAAAACAATATTAAGAGGAGATTAAAAGGTAAATATTATTCACTAAATAATGTGGATGCACAATTGAAGTTTTAAAACTTGTCTTACCCAGACTTAAGGAAAGAGAGAAGTTTATTTCCTAAAATCCCATAGTCTTTTCAGCAAGTGATGCATGATAGAAAAAATAGAGAAAAAGGTTTATATAACCTTAAATATAACATTTTAAAAATTAAAAAAAATCAAATATAAAAATTAAGTGACACTAGAAAAATAGCATTGCACATATGTAAAGAATTTTGTGTTTTACGAAAATTAAGTATGTGATTTAAAAAAATACTGACTTCTCAATGACATTTCAAGGAAGAATATGTAAATATTTTAGAAATAACTTGCATGAGATAATTAACATGTACATCAATAACAGCTATTAGAATTAGAAACTTATAAAAAATATTTCATATTGGGAGGTTACTTTTATTTCTAGCAAGACAAAACAAATATGATTAACTCGAAAAAAGATTTATTCAATGGATCATGGCATTTCACAGAATCAAATGGAAAATTTGCATATGGGTCTACTTCTGGAAGGATGGGAGCAAGACAGGTCTAGAAATCTAGGAAACTTGCATGATTAGAAGGTTTCCACCCAAAGTCTTCCTAAGGTGAAGCAACTGCAAGTTTTTCCAATCCTTGTATTACTTGTATCATTCAGATATCAGAATTATTAGACAAGCTTAGTTTGGTCATACTTCCATTTCCCATTCTTGGCCGAGCAGATGAAAACTTACTTTGAATGGCAATGTCACCTATGCTGCTTGCTATGGGCAGAGCATTTCCCATAGAGAAAGAGTGGGTAGTAGGAAAATATAAAAATGTCTGATATTCTTGATATATTTCAGTATAAAATTCAGTAATATAAACTTGCACAATGATTTGAAATTAGGATATGTTAAATTTAAATGCTTGAAGGTCATACAGTAATTTAAGACAAAGTGAATCATATATTTTAAAAGTATTTCTGACTCTATTTCTGAATGTATGATTTCAGTCATGAAAATTGTTACTTTTACCCCAGTCACATAAGCACCTTAGATAAAAGCAATTTTATAAATGTCATTATAATAATCTTTCTTATACAGCTGTATATTTTAAAGTTAGAAGATTGTCATTCTAAATTCTGCCAAATCTATGATGTCTTTACTGTATTTAACCTGTTGAGCTAGTAATAGGACTTTAAAAAATGAACATGTGGAAAGTACATCTGTCTTTGGAGTGGCTTGAAAATGAGTTTTTAAATGTCATTTTCTTCATCACATGCAAGATAAATGATGTTTGTCACTGAATATTTCTCTGAAGATTTCCTGTAAACTTATCACATTCAAAGTTTTTGCTAATTCATGCACAGATTCTCATCATGTGATTAAAATCTTTCAGAGAAAATTTATTTTAGGATCTATGGTGATAACGCCTAAGTAAACTACCATCAAGCTAAAGTCTTCTGGTTTTGTTTCACGATATCAAATAATAAAAATTTCAATTTACTAGGTAAAGTATTTAACAATGCATTTTAAGTTAAAAAAATTATATTGTCTATGAAGCATCAATTTTGAAGCTTATATATTGAACGCTTCTCTTTAAACCTCAGTGTAAACTTATTTATACATATTACTGAAATGTTTGTATGAAACAAGAATTGTCTCTTCATTTAGATTTGAATATTTTTAAATCTATGTGATGTAGATTAGAGACTTGATTTGCTTATCTTTTATTAAGTACCTTTATAAATGCAGGTACTATTTTTTATTATATTATCCAAACATTTAGCTTTCTAAAAAGGAAAATCCATAAATATATAAACAAAAAAAAAAAAAAATCAACTTAGAAATGTAGCATTCTAGGTATATTCCAAGGAACAAAATGAGGGGAAAAGTTCTTTAAAATTAAAAATAAAATTCTAAAACAAATATTCAGTACAAGTTTATTATAAGGATTTTAAAGGAGTTGTATACTATTTATTTATCTTTTCTGTAAATTATACAGAGTGAACAGCATATTATTGTATTTTTTTTTTTTTTTTTTATTAAATCATAGCTATGTACATTGGTATGATCATGGGGCATCATACATTAGTTTCACAGACTGGTTGACACATTTATATCACACTGGTTAACATAGCCTTCCTGGCAATTTCACAGTTATTGTGTTAAGACATTTACATTCCACATTTACTAAGTTTCACATATACCATTGTAAGATGCACCGCAAGTGTATTCTCACCAATCCCCCTCCTTCCACCCACCTCCCCCCCGCCCTCCCCTCCCTTTCCCCCTTCCCCCTATTCCTAGGTTGCAAATAGGTTACAGCATTCATGTGAAAGCCCTAAATTAGTTTCATAGTAGGGCTGAGTACATTGGATACTTTTTCTTCCTTTCTTGGGATACTTTACTAAGAAGGATATGTTCCAGCTCCATCCATGTAAACACAAAGGAGGTAAAGTCTCCATCTTTC
>CAUYPK010135538.1:0-59388 GCA_963574355.1 Loris lydekkerianus
GTCCCTTGCCCTGGACCTGACATCCTGGACTCCTTCTGTTCTCGCTTGTGACTGAGTAACCAGTATACAATAAATCATACCTTCTGCTGTTTTGGCGGATGAAGAAAAAAAAAAAAAAAAAAAAAGAATAGCTAGCTTTGGATATGAGTGTGGGCCAATTCAGTGCATAAAGTGCTTGTTGAACCCAAGTAACAGCCCTGCCATGTTCTGATTAGCTGCTTCTTTTTTTGTTCTATCTATAGCTGCATAACAAGTCATCTCAAGATCCAGCAATACCACTATGGGGTATATATATCCAAAGGAAATGAAATCAGTATGTCGGAAGAGATATCTGCATTTCCATGCTCATTGCAGCATTATTCACAATAGCCAAAGGGTGGGATAAGCCTAAGTGTCCATCAATGGATGAATGAATAAAGAAAATGTGGTACATGAGAGGTGCACACACAATGGAATACTGTTCAGCCTAAAAAGAAAAAAATTCTGTCAGTTGTAGCAATATGGGCCAACCTGAAGGATATTAAGTTAAGTGAAATAAGCCAGGCACAGAAATACAAATACTGCCTAATCTCATTCATGTTGGGAGTGTAAAAAAGTTAAAATCATAGAAATAGGGTGGTGGTTACCAGGGGCAGCAGGGGCAGTGGGGAAATGCTGATCAGAGGATATACATTTTCATTTAGACAGGAGGAATAGTTTCAAGAGATCTATTGGTGAGTATAGTTAATATCAATGTATTTTATTCTTGAAAATGCTAAGAGAATTTAAAAATCACCCCAAAGTCTAGTGGCTTACAACAACAATTATTTCTCTTACAAGTTTGTGATTAAAGGCTGGGTATGGTGGCTCACACCTGGAAGGCCAAGACAGGCAGATTTTTTGAGCTCAGAAGGTCGAGACCAGCCTGAGCAAGAGTGAGACCTCATCTCTAAAACTAGCTGGGCATTGTGGCAAACGCCTGTAGTCCTAGCTACTTGGGAGGCGGAGACCAGAGAATCACTTGAACCCAGGAGTTTGAGGTTGCTGTTAGCTATGATGACAAGGCGCTCTATGGAAGGCAACACAGTTACACTCTGTCAAAATAAGACAAAAAAAGCCCCACTAATTTGCAGTTTTGAGAAGACTTGATTGGAACACTTCACTGCTCTGCATGGGGTTAATGTAAAGCATCAGAGTCTACTTTGAAGAACACAGCTGTTTTCCTAGGTGTTTTCTGGGAACTTAGCTGGAACTGAAGTCTTAGAACCTCATTTCCTCTCCATATGAGTCTATCCTCTGGCTGCTTGAACTTCCTTATAGCATGGCAGCTAGGTTTCAAGAGTCAAAAGTCCTAAAAGAACAACTCATGGCATTTTTATGATCTAGCTTGGGAAATCATACCATGTCAACAAGGCCCACTTAAGATCAAGGGAAGAGAATACAGACTCCACTCTTTGATTCTAGGAGAGCATATGGAACAGGAGATATTATTGTGATCATCTTTGTTCTTTTTGTTTGTTTGTTTTGCAGTTTTTAGCTGGGGCTGGGTTTCTGCCATACTCTTAAAGGCCATGTAGGGTAGAGTGGAATCTTTCACTCGGTACCTCCTTTCCCACTGTTTGAGGAAAGAGGGAGTTTTACTACAGAGGATGGGAGGCTAAAGACTCAACATGGTCTTGGCCTTGGAGCTCTAAGAATCCAAGAATATAAGAATTGTTTAGAGGACAAAAATATCATTTGAGAAGAGAGTGTATTTGGGGGAATATTTAAGGATCCATGTGCTGGACCTGCCTTTTATTCAATGACTACCAAAGATCTCCAGATAACTCAGTAGGTAATGCTGGAAGCAGAATCGCATCCTGTACCTGGATATTTAAATCTTTCTCAAGTTTTAGAAAGCTTTCTGTTATTATTTCTTTGACTAAGTTTTCTACTCCTTGCTCTTGCTCAACTCCCTCTTGAATGCCAGTAATTCTTAGATTTGGTCTTTCGGAGATAATTTTCTATGTCTTGAAGGGGATATTTATTCTGTTTCATTCTGTATCTTTTCAAACAGCCTATCTTTGAGTTCCCTGATTCTTTCCTTTGCTTGATCCATTCTCCTATTGAGAGCCTCTAATAAACTTTTCAGTTCAGCAAGTGTATTTCTCAGTTTCAAGATTTCTGGGTTCTTTTTTAAAACTATTATTGCAATCTAATAATAAATTCCTCTGATAAATTTATTGTATCGTCTTGGAGGTCATGGAGTTTCATTAAAACTGCTATTTTGAATTATTGGACAGGACGCTCATATGTTGCTCTCATTACAAGTCTCGGGCCCCTTACATTGTCCATTTGGAGAGCTTAGAGTTCCCTGTTTGCTGTTGTTTCTTGTGGATGTACAACTATATCTTTGCCTTGAAGGATTCATTATTTATTCCAGTCTGCTCTCTCTAGTTTGTTTTGTCCTTCCTTCCTTCCTTCCTTTCTTCCTTCCTTCTTTCCCTCCCTCCCTCCCTCCTTTCTTCCTTCCTTCCCTCCCTGCTTTCTTGCTCCCTCCCTCCCTTCCTCTCTTTTTTCACAATCTCACTTTGTCACCCTGAGCATAGTGCTGTAGTGTCATAGCTCAAATAGTTCACAGCGACCTCACGCTCTGTGGCTCAAGTGATTCTCTTGCCTCAGCCTCCAGAGTAACTTGAGATGACAGTCACCCGCCACAACACCTGGATAGTTTTTTAGAAACAGGGTCTTGCTCTGGCTCAGGCTGGTTTGGAACTCCTGAGATCAAGCAATCCGCCTGCCTCGGCCTCCCAGAGTGCTGGGATGATAGGTGGGAACCACCCCGCCCGGGCTGGTTTTGATTTTCAGTAGAAATCTTTGCTTAGAGATTCTTTGTAATTTACCTGATTCTTTTTTTCTTTTTCCACTATGTTACTGCCATCTTTTCAGCACTAGATGGCGCCTTAAGCCCAGGTTTATCTTGGCTGTAGTAAAATATCGGAGCTCTGTCCCTCCCAAATGGGGAATTCCCAAAGAGGATATCCTGGTAATGTGGGAAGACTGACTCTCTAGTCAAAGCTATTGAACAAAAGTCCTACCTGTGATGCTGCTGAACTTTGTTTGGTGTCTCCTTCGGCCAAATAAGGTGTAGGGTTTCCAGGACTGGGAATGGTAAGTCGTCTTGCCTCCCCTAGTCAACCACCCTGCTTGTGTCTGGTTGTCCTCGGAATACTTCTGCCCTCAGGCACTGCCAATGCTTTTCCTATGTTGAGGCAGAAAGAGGTCTCCGGCCAGGGAAGGGTCACAATTTTAAATAGGATGGTCATGGTAGGCCATAATTGAGAATGTACCATTCGAACCAAGCCTTGATGCTACAGAGGGGATAAACCACATGGACACTGCGGGGAGAGCACTTGAAGAGGAAATAATACAAAGATACTGAGGCAGGAGCCACCCAGAAATGTTCAAGGAACAGCAAAGAGGTCTATGTAGCTTGAACAGAGCAACTGAGACAGGGGAGCACAGAGAAGTGAAGTAAAAAAAAAATAATCGAGTCATCAGATTGTGGTGTGGGTGAAGCAATAAATAATATTGTTGGAATTGGTGTTTGTCCAGGTGGTGAATATAAACTGATATGTTATTGGGGTTTTGGTTTTTTGGTTTTCTTTTTTTTTCTTTTTTCTTTTTGAGACAGAATCTCACTTTGTCATGGTAGAGTGCCATGGCGTTATGGCTCACAGCAACCTCAATCTTGGGCTCAAGTGATTCTCTTGCTTCAGCCTCCTGAGTACCTGTGACTACAGACACCCACCACAATGCCTGCCTTTTTTGTTTGTTTGTTTGTTTGTTTGTTTGTTTGTTTGTTTGTTTTTTACAGTTTTTGGTTGGGGCCAGGTTTGAACCTAACACCTCCAGTATATGAGGCCAGCGCCCCACTCCTTTGAGCCATAGGCGCCAACCTGCCTGCCTATTTTTAGAGATGGGGGTCTCGCTCTTGCTCAGGCTGGTCTTGAACCCATGAGCTCAGGCAATCCACCCACCTAGGCCTCCTAAAGTGTGGCCACCACGCCCTGCCCATGTTATTGGGATTTTAATTTATATTTCCCTGACTTCAATGGAGTTGAGTCTTAGTTTGTTGTTCATTCCTAAAGCTAGAAAGATTTGAGGTTAATACTGAGACTCTTGAACAACTATAACATAGACAAATTGGAAGCCTGGAAGCCCAGGAAATTCCCTGGAAGGTCACTAACATCATTTCTCAATCCTGGAAAGGAGGGGTTTTGAAACCAGGGTTACCAGATTTAGCAAATAGGAATACAGGATGGTTAGATGAATTTGAATTTCAGATAAACACCAAAAGAAAAGTTTTATTAGTATGTCTTATGCAATTTTTGCTCAAACTTATTACATTGAGCAAAAGAAGCTGAGCACAAAAGAATACATGTGCTGGGCATGGTGGCTTCTTATAATCCCAGCTACTCAGGAGGCCAAGGCAGGAGGATTGCTTGAGTCCAGGAGTTCAAGACAAGCCTGGGAAACACAGCAAAATCTCCACATCTAAGAAAAAAGAATTAAAATTAAATTAAAAAAAATAAATGTGACTCCCTTTCTATAAAATTCTAAAACAAGCAAACTAATCTACGATGACAGAAGTCAGAATAATGGTTGCTTGAGGAGGGCAAGAATTGACTGTAAAGAGGCACAGGGCAGCTACCTTTGGGGTGATGGAAATGTTCTACAGTGGTAGTATTGTCTTGGATGATGGTTACACGGGTGTATGCAATCGTCAAAACTCAAAATTCATTTAATTGAGTATTTAAGATTAGTGGCATTTTTTGAATGCAAAGTATGCCATACATGCAAAATAAATTGGATGACATGGCTAAAACTGAACCAATCAGAAGCAAGGAAGTATGGCTATGTTGATTGGCTTATGCCTGAACCACAGGGGCCTTCACTAAAGAAGGCACAAGAATTAGATTCCACTAAAGAAAAGGAAGTTACCAAAAGGGGGTGCATGGGGTGGGTGTTAGCAGCTATGCTTGGCAACTATAACAGAGAGATCTAAAATAAGAGTGGCTTAAGCAGTTTAGATATGTATTTCTCTTTCAAATTAAAGTTTGACACTAGGGATGGAAGGGCCTCTGCTCCAAGAAAGCACCAACGTCCCAGGCGCCATACTCATGACCAGTCTCTCATGTTATGCCCAAGATGACTGCTCTATCAATAGGAAAAGAGGAGTCCCTCCTTTTATGGGACTTGAAGTCACATATGCCATTTTGGCTAGTAACTTTTTGGCCATAATTCAGTCAGATGGCCACTAAAAGAAAGGTTGGGAAACGTTTTTATTCTGGTGTCAATATGCCCAGCTAAGGTCATGCTACTCCCCAACCTTTTTGGCACGAGAACTGTTTTCATAGAAGACAATTTTTCCATGGACCAGGTGGGTGGGAGGGATGGTTTCAGAATGATTTCTTGTACTACATCACTACCTCAGATCATCAGGCATTAGATTCTCATAGGAAGCACACAACCTAGATCCCTCACATGCACAGTTTACAGTAGGGTTAGTGCTCCTATGAGAAACTAATGTGGCCACTTATCTGACAGGTGGCAGAGCTCAGGCAGTGATGAGAGCAATGGAGAGTGGCTGTAAATACAGATGAATCTTTGCTCACTCACCACTGTTCACCTCCTGCTGTGCAGCCTAGTTCCTAACAGACCATGGCTGGGGAACACAACTCTAGAATACAGAGAGAATGGATAATGACAGACAAATACAACCTCTGGCACTAGCAGCCATCATGATATCTTCTGGTAGTGCAATGGGGTGTTTAAGAGGGTTTAAGAGAGGGTTTAAGGGTTTGCAGCCGAATTTCTTGGGTTCAGATTCTGGCTCTACCTCCTACTGTATGGCCATAAGCAAACTCCACTTTGCTCCCAATCAAGACTTCTTACCTCTCTGGTATCATTTCCTTCCGATGGCAATAAAACAGTTTCACTAGGTGCAAAATGGAAGTAACAAGTCAATAGGGAGGTTGTGATAATTAAGTGAGTTAATGCAGGAAAGATGTTTGGACTAGTGTCTGGCACAGATTAAGTGCTCAAAAGCGTTAATAACAATAATTATTAATGTTAATATTTATATTTTTATATTTAATAATTATAATAACAGAATTATTTTTATTATTTCACAGACATAAGTAATACAGAAATTAAGATCTGCCTGGTAGAAATTGAGGGGTGAAAGAGAAGATAGAGATCACAAAACTTGACTTCATTTTGCTAGAGCTAACAAGATAAAAAGGAAGTTTTAATGGGTCATTTAATAAAAATTTGTGCATGATGATGGGCAGCCAGCGTCAAGAGTACTGGAACCAGGACAGTTAATGCCAATAAGACTTTTATCTTATTTATTTGCGACAGAGTATCAAGCTGTGGCCCTCAGTAGAGTGCTGTGGCTTCACAGCTCACAGAAACCTCCCAACTCTTGGGCTAAAGCATCCTCTTGCCTCAGTTTTTTTATTTTTAGTAGAGACAGGGTCTCACCTTTGCTCAGGCTGGTCTCGAACTCCTGAGTTCAAGCAATCCACCCGCCTCCCAGAGTACTAGGATTATAGGCCTGAGCCACAGCACCCAGCCATAAGACTCTTGATCCACCTCTTCCTCAACTGTCCCCTGTATCAGTTTTATTCTCATCTTCTCTAGATACTTTCTTCCCTGAGGTATACAAGGGTCAGGTGAGTAAATGGCCACAGGCTGAACCTATAGGAAGAACCTAGTCCTTCACCCTTATACCACTCAAAAGGCAAGCTCCATATCCAAAAACTCAAGGAAGGGTTCTCATTGGCTCAGTCTACATCTATTTCAAGTGGGGCATGATTGGCCCAGCTTGACTCATTTGCCCAGCCCTCAGCCAATCACTCTGGTAGGGAGGGGGACACATAAAAGAATGTCAGCTCCTATTCTAAACAAGGATGGCATTATCTGATCTCCGGTAAACAGCCTCAGCTAACCTTCATGTCAGTTCTTTTTCCTGCTATTCCTACAACTCTGGAATAAGGAATGAAAACCAGGTCGTCTAGGAGACGACCAGAGAGTCATTGGGAAGAATGGTCTTTCCAGGCAAGCACAGATCCCTGTATACAGAAGGCGCCCATATAATGCTTATTGAATGAATGACTGAATCAACACCACGTTACCAGAGGCTGTCCTGGGACCGCTCCAATTTCACAATTTTACCGCATCAAGAATGAAGGGAGTATAGGGGCCCTGCACAGTGGAAGAGTGTGTCACAGGACGCAGAAACATACTCCGGGAGGGCTGAGCCTTTAGGCTTAGCGCGGAACCTTGAAGACCCCACTGTCTCAAAGGGCCCTTTGGGGGCGGAGCTTCTAGACCCTAGCATTTTGGATTGAACCACCTTCCATCTGTTAAAAGGGAGAGCAGAGAAAGTCATCCTATCGCTTTCCCGAAGCCTTTTACCACTCCCCGAACGCCAAGACAATGTATTTGTTTCTCTAACAACCACACAGTTTCCTCCTTTGCCTCATTATGTCTCTGAGCTCCACATCGCCACACATTTGAGGCTTCTCCACCACCACTCGCAGTGGCTCGTCCCAGTTTGACGCATTGCAGGGAAGACCGGACCAATCGGCACCGTGCTCTCATTTCTGCCACAGGATCGGACCAATAGCGACGCGGCTCACAGAGTGATCTTCACTCGCCACCGAGAGGTACCCTTCCGCCGGGGAGGAAAGTGGATTGGGAACAGGGGACGGGGCGTGCAGCGACAGAAAGTAGTCCTGCGGCGAGATAGCGCGCGCGCGTGCCCGGCGGCAAATCCCGGTCTCGTGTGGGGTGGGGACTAGAGATCCGCGGGCCCGTTGCTGCGGAGCGGAGCGCGGAGGGATTCGTGGGAGCCGCAGTGAGGCGCGCGGGCTGGGCGAAGCTGGGCGCGCGCGGCGGCCGTTGAGGGACCGTTGGGGCGGGCGGCGGCGGCGGCGCGCGCTGCGGGCGGTGAGTGTGGAGTCGCGGACGCGCGGCGGAGCTCGAGCTGCTGCAGCTGCTGCGGCCGCCGGAGAAACCTTGATCCCCGTGCTCCGGACACCCGGGCCTCGCCATGGTAAGTGAGGCTGGGGGACCGCTGAAGCTGAGGCTCGGAGGCCGGCGTGGCGGGGCAGGACCCCCGAGAGGGAGGCTGAGCCGGAGCGGGGGCGTCCGGCCCCAGCGAGAGCGTCGGGACCCCCTCTCTACACCTCAGTTGGGGGCACTTGAACCCAGAGCGCTGCGTCTGGATCCCAGAAGGCTTCCAAAAGCGACTTTAGCACCACGTGGAGTGTTTAGATTCCCAAATGGTTATCTGAGACCCCCAAAGGGGGCATTTGAACCCAGGATGGAAGCGTCTGGATTCTCAAAAGATACGTTTGGACCCCCCCAAAAGGATTTTTTTTTACCCAGGATGGGGCGTTTGGTCTCGGAATTGGAGTGGTTGGACCCCAGAGGGATGAAATAGGAAAAATGGGCTGGGGAAGGGAACTGTTTGGGCCCCGATGAAGGCTGTGGGATCCTGAGAGGATGCAGGGAGGCTGGGCTGCTCCCAAAGGGGTGGGCAGCTGGGCCTGGGCAGAGAGGGGCTGCGCCTGGAGGGCAGGGGAGAGGGTCGGGGTGGCATCCAGTGACTTCTGCAATTAGACGGGGCGTGGGGCGGGGGTCTGCAAAGACCAGCACTACAGAGGAGGAGGGCGAAGGGTGGGTGGCAGCAGAGGTTAGAAGATGCGCTTGAAGCCTTCCAGGACTGAGAAGGATCAGGGTCGTGGATGGGGTTCAAAGGAGTTAGCAAGATTGGTGCTTCTCAGTGATGGGGGAACAGTGGGCTTGTGATGCATTCCAAGAGTAGCTAGGAAAGGTTCTCTGGTTACTAATGAGTTACTACTTAGACTAGGAAGAGAGGGGGGGTTGTTTTATTTTAATGGAGGGATTGGGGAGGAGTGTTGTGTTTGGGTCTGTGAGAAGATGGGTTTCCAAGGTGAAGGGTGGGAGAGGGCATTGGCTGGGGCAGTGGGAGGTGAGGCCGGAGGAGAGAATGAATGGCAGCTAAGGTGGGCCTGGATTTGGAGGTGGTTGTCTGGAGCTGTCTGTACCATCTCCAGGGAAAGGCGAGGACAAAGATGGCTCAGACCAGATTGGGAATGGACTGCAGAGGCCAGAGGGAATGCTTATTCAGTCCCCCTTCCCAGAAATAAAAGGGCTGGGTGGAAGGCACCAGGGTAGTGGGAGCAGGTGGGCGGAGTTGTTCAGGCCCCTATTGCGCACTGAAACTGTGTGAAATGGGGGTGGAGGATCAAAGTTTGGGGCGCATCAGATGAACTGGCTTTTTTAACCCCAGAGACCTCGTCCCCTCGCTTCCACTTTCAGGCCAAGAGAGCTGCCTTTTCCAAACAGGAGTGCTTCCTTCTCGTGATCTCCAGCTTCACACACCATTCTGCATCTCCTTACTTATGCCAAATGACAGTGCAGTACAGTGTGGCGTCAGTGACAATCAGATGCCTATTCCTTTGCCCTCAGGCTAGGGGCTGCAGAACTTGAACAGAGAGAGCCTCCTGGGGGGGACCCCTTCATCAGCCTGAGGACCACTTCTTCCATTCAGGGTCCTCACTGAGTGCTTCTGTTAATTCTCGCAGCTAGGGCTTTGAGAGAAAACCAGCAAACTAGTTCTTTCCTTTTCCCTGCCACCCACAACACCCACAGCCCCCCCGCCCCCCCAGGCTCAGCCTGGGAACCTGTGCACAGCCATCCTCCCTGGCAAGGCTGGGAGAGCAGGCAGCCGCTGCTGTGTATCAGATCTCATACTTGCTGACACAGACCTGGTGGCTCCTCTTGCCACTACCCCATTTTCACCCAGCAGAAGCTTGCTAGAGGGGCCTTAAAATACTAGCAGGTGCCAGCAGGCCCCCTACTCCCCAAATAGGGCTGGAGCTTTGCCCTAACTAGTTTCTCTCTCCATTTGTAATGAGCAAGGTATGAGTGGGACAAGTCACTGTTAACTGGCCTTGGACTTTGGCCTGAGTTCTGTGGCTCCTCCTTGGCCCGGGTGAGGGGCCCTGGCCTTGGTTTCTGATCTCATCTAACACTGCTCTCTGGCATTGACTGGGGGCTGGGACAAGGCAGAGAAATAATACCCTCTTACCCTCCCCCACCCCACTTTTTTTTTTTCCTTGTCCAGCCCCTTGCTAGAGGCTAAGATGAGGAATAAGAAAGCTAGAGACCAGCTGGCTTATTTTGGAGACAGTTTTTGGTGAAAGCTTACAGTCTTCAGTTCTGGAAGGGAAAGAAGCTCTGAGAAGGGGTCCCAGCAATAATTAATAATCACTTCTCGGGTGATGTTTTGTGGGTAGCAACCATACTTTGAGATCTATAGCTCAGAGCTAGGACCTTTCCTTGACCGAGCCGGCAAGTGGGTCTCCTAAATGGAGGAGAGAGTGTTTGGTAGGCCCTTGTGCAGAGCCACGCCTATTTGCAGCAACCCTATGACAACCAAATGTGGCAGTACCTCATCTGCATCTTCCAGCTTTTTGGTGGGGAATAGCTAACACTAGCTTTCAAAGCCACTCTTGAGCATTCTGCAACCTGTCCCAGCCTCCTTGTCCCCAGTCCCTCACAGTGATGCCCAGAGGTGAGGGAGATCTGGGCTTCTTGCAGAGCAGGGGTGTGGGGTGGGAATTCCCTGATTGGGCTTGCTTTTCCATTCTAGGGCATGGAAAGAGAATGAAAAGCAGATGGAATGGCAGGCCTCCTCCCCAGGCTGCTCCTCCTCTGTTCTTCTTCCCCTCCCCTGGCATTGCCTGGCCTCTGTAACCAAAAGCCCATCCTCTCTTCTCACTTTCCTCAAGTGGCTTCCTCAGGTGTCAGAACCTAGGGAACAGCCCCAGGTTTCTTTGCCCAGAGGAGCCAAGTGAGGCAGATGGAGCAAGGGGCTCATGGGCCTGGGGCTGCCAGGTTAGCACTTAGGAGCCTAAAACCCAGTCTTTTCTGAAGGCAATGCAGAAGAATCCTTAATTGTCATCCTGACCTTCCTTTTAGACTTTGGACTTTTCTAGAATATGCATGTGTGGCATTTTTCTACCTCTGCCTTCCTTTCTTCTGCTCCCTCAGCCATCTCCCCTTTGTCGTCATCACTTTGATTTCCCTTCCCATTGTGTCTTTGTGGGGCTTGGCCTCAGTTCCTCTTACCTGAGGTTAAAAAGAATTTTTTTTTTAATCTGCAATTCTTAATATTTGGGATGAAATGGGAGTGAGAGAAGCAGGCAGTGGTTTGTTTCTAGCTTCTACAACCTCTATGGAAAATAATGCAAATACACACAGTAGTTTGCATCAGTTTCTGAGGCTCTCAAACTCTGGGATAGAAACCCACTATGGACTTAGAGCCCTTTTCCCCTAATTGTGAAAGGAAGTAAAGGAAGGGGAACAGTCATGTGGACCCAAAGAGGTGCAAAGATGGTGGTACTTTATTGACAGCATTCACAAAAACCAAGGAAAATTTGTCCTCTGGCTACCTAATGCTGGGATTCAGGCCCCCATCTAGTTCCTGTCCCACAGACTCTCTGTATGTGGCTGATTCCCAGCACACCAGTGTAGAAGAAGCTAGTCCCTGCATCTCTTCTGCCCTACCCCCAAACCCCGCATGCAGCAAGGGCTGCCTGCCAGCAACTGGCCAGTTCCCAGAATGGCCAAGGCTGAAAGGGGTTAAAAACTGCAGTGCAAGCAGACTTCAGTCCTTTGCCACCACTGCTGCTGCATGCTGCAGTCCTCTCCCTGACATTTGTCCCTCCTACCCAAAAGAAATAGAACAGAATGGTACCCTATGCACAAGGGAGTAAACCAGCTGCCTCCAGCCTGACCAGAGTTCTTTCAGGCACTCAAGCATCTCAGAAGCACTAGTTAGGAGAATTTTTGCCACTTGGGTCTAGTACCTGCCTGGGCCTAGTACCTCCAAATAGGTGACACAGAAACTAGCAAAGAATAGCCCCAGCCATCATCCCTGTGCCCTGCCCATGGACTGGCCTGTTTCAGTTCAGAGCCTTCTAGAGCTGCTTGATTAGGCCCCCAGGGCAACTGCTCCCTTTACACAGCCTCTGAGGCTCCCAGCAGCGAGGCACAAACCTGTGCTGTACCACAGCAGTACAGCTGGTTTGGGGCTGGAACAGGTGTTTCTCCTGATGCCTATGGCTCCAGCACACTGGGTCGAGATTGGAAGCCCATGACTCTGGGCAGCTTAATCAGGCCCTGCATCCAACAGACCTGGGTGTCCAGCCTACCCTAATACCCAACTTCATCACTGGACGCTGGCTGTGCCTCAGCCCCTGGCTCTGCCATGCACCTCCCTCACCCAGCAAGAGTGAGTAGAACTGGCCTCACCAGAGGGTGCTGGGCTGAGTAAGGAAGATACTCCATGGTAGCTTGCTGGCCTGGTGACTAACTTTCTCCTTCCTGCTTTTCCAGGCTGACCAGCTGACTGAGGAGCAGATCGCAGGTGAGTTTTACTGCATTCCCCTCACCCTGCCTCAAGAAAGCTTCTGCACTCCCAGCCAAATCTTAGTCATCCAGGATAACATCTGAAGGATGAACTTGTGTTTTACCTATATCACCTAATGCTATACTTTGTGCCCACAATGTTGGTAAATGTGTGTAAGAGCATACCAGAGCCCCAGGGACACCAAACCCTATGGTCCTGATACGGATCTTCACCAGATGGCAAGACAAAGGCTGTGTTCCTCTTCTGGCCTTGGGTCACCTAGGGCTTTTGTTATCAGTGGCTGCAGGAGGAACCCAGCTATCTCTCCCAGCTCCAACCAGATAGGCTTAGAAAATGCACTCCCTGCCTCCCTGTGGGCCTGCAGAGCTCCTGTCCCACTTTAGGAGCCGCCCAGGAGATGGCTCCGGAACTCCCACCTCTGCAGTTGCCTGTGCTTTGCACTCACTTCCTTCTGCACGTGCCTGTGCTTGCCTTTTTCTGCTAGAGATGCTTATCTCCCAGTTCTGCTTGGGCAGCTCCTTCTCATCCTTTAGGTCTCAATTAGATGTCATTCTAGAGAGGCCTTCCCTGACCCCACATCTCAAGTAGACAGCCTTCCTTCACTCTCTGTCACATGACTCTTTATTTCCTTCATAGCTTTTCTCACTATGTGTATTTTTTTTATGTCTTTACCTATTATATTTCCTGTCACTAGATATGAGCTCCATGTGTTTGGGACTTGATTATGTTGTCCCTGCAGTATCCTCAGTACTTGAACATAGTAGGTGCTCTATAAATTTTTGCTGGTGGAACAAGTGAGTAAAGAAATGATTCAGTAAACTAAAAGAAATCCCTGGAGCCTATCTAATTCATTTTGTAGCCATCCAGCCCCCAGAAAGTTCAGCTACAGGGACTGTTATGTGATTATTTCTGTATATTCCCTCTCTTCCCCAAACTGAGCTGCCTAAGGGTAGGGACCAACTCTTAGTTTATCTCCTTAACTGTGGGCCAGCACAAAGTAGATGAGAGGGAAGATTCTGGGAATGGACCCCTGGGCCATGTCAGTTACCTGAACCCCAGCTTTGCTTTTAGGTTGAGCCAGCTATGTGACAAATGCCCAGCCTTCTGAAGTGGGTGGAGGCAGGAATGGACTTGCTCTCTCTTATTTCTACCCCAGCACCTAACACACAGAGTCACATTTGCAGCTTCAAAATTTTGTCCCCCATGGAGACCCACTGAGAAAAGGCAGAGGACTGCCTTGTGTAGTACCCAGGGAGCTCAGGGTGCCCACATGACCCACCCCTTTCCCTCCCCAAGAACAACAAGGCCTCAGCACAGGGAGGTGTCAACATCCCCAAGGAGACTGTTATATTTTCCCAGGGCCTCACAGTTCAGGGTCACAGCTGCCCAGCTGTGTGTCCTACCCTGCCTGTCACCCATACCCCAACTCTTAACACAAACATACACTCTGCTTATCACCTTGTCCCCATTAGCAAAGTGTCCACCACCTCACCTCAGCTTACACCCTCTGGGAATAGGCTGCTGGGCATCTGTTCTTTGAGGTTTGGGGGGAGGGGAGCACCAGGTGCCAAAATGGGCCCAGTGGGAGGGCAGAAGCCACGTGCTTCCCTCTCCTCTCTGCAAACAGTATCTCACTCCTGATGTGTCCCCAGCTGTGGCCTTCCCACTCAGCACCACTAGCTCTTCATCCTCCTGGCTTGGCAGCCATCCCCTGGCCTCCCATCCCCCCACCCACCCCACGCACTGTCCGTCAACCGTGTTCTGCCGACCACCCCCACACTTCACCACACACAACGGCTCAGCTCCTCTGGAAGCGGGTAGCACCCACAGCAGGGCACAGGGTTGGCAGTCCCAGTCAGAAGGGACTCAGTGCCCACATTTCTTCTTCAGGCCAGCCCAAGGCATTCCATAGCCACTCCTCCCTTTTCTCCCCTACCCTTCCCAACCAGTTGACCTTGCATAGCATGCTTCAGATGAAAATTCTCTTAGCTCTCACCCACTCTATAACTTTGGTCCCTTTTGTTATTTGAGGGAGAAACCAAAGCCAGGGACCAAAAAGAAGTGTAGAATTATCTATCTACGGACAGCTGTTGGCCCATTTTCCCCATTGTCTTCACTGAGCTGGCATGACAGAATGCATAGCTTTGCCTGGCACAGCATAGATGTTCAGTAACTGTTAAGAAAGAAGGATGGGTTCTACCCTAAGCACCAAGGAAAAAGGGTTGGACAGAACTTAAAGTCTGTTCCAGTTTCTTTAGGTGGGACTGATTCCCTTGGCCTTCAGGAAGAGTCCAGCATCCAAAGGGAAGGATTTCCCCATGAGCCTCTTCACCCCTGACTCAGTCCCCTTCTTCCCCCAGAGTTCAAGGAGGCCTTCTCCCTCTTCGACAAAGATGGAGATGGCACTATCACCACCAAGGAGCTGGGGACAGTGATGAGATCTCTGGGACAGAACCCCACTGAAGCAGAGCTGCAGGACATGATCAATGAGGTGGATGCAGATGGTGAGTCCCCAGGGACTATGTAGGCAGCCATACTCATGATGCGGGGAGCCTCTGTCAGGGTGATGGATGTACTATTATCTCTTCTGCTGGGACTCTAGGGTCATTTTCCTAGAATTGATGGATTTCCTCCCTCCTTTCCCCACTTTCCAGGGAACGGGACCATTGACTTCCCGGAGTTCCTAACCATGATGGCCAGAAAGATGAAGGACACAGACAGTGAGGAGGAGATCCGAGAGGCGTTTCGTGTCTTTGACAAGGTAAGCAGTCCTTTCCAGGGACAGCTCTGAGACCGATGCCAGCCTTTAGGCAGACAGCCTAGAACTGGAGCCGCTGAGCCACCACTTTAGGGAAGTGGGTCCCAGGGCTAGTCCCACTACTAACCTGCTTTGCCACCTCGGGCAGCCCCTTTCCCTATGTTCACTGCCAGGTGAGGGTGATGATGGTCTCTCTTGCTGCCTCTGTCCTCCCCGGGGAAGTCCTAGTGAAAGCCTTTATCCCCCCGCCCATGCCCCCAGGATGGGAACGGCTACATCAGCGCTGCAGAGCTGCGTCACGTAATGACGAACCTAGGGGAAAAGCTGACCGACGAGGAAGTGGATGAGATGATCAGAGAGGCTGACATTGATGGAGATGGCCAGGTCAATTATGAAGGTGAGTCAGTGCCAGGCTTTGTCTTTGGGAACAAGCCCCTAGGTCACCCATGTCAGAGTGCTGCTCAGGGCTCAGCCTGCTCATCTGATTTCCTCCTTCTCTCTTTCACTCCACAGAGTTTGTACAGATGATGACTGCAAAGTGAAGGCCACCGGGCAGCTGGTGATGCCCGTTCTCTTGATCTCTCTTCTCGCGCGCGCACTCTCTCTTCAACACTCCCCTGCGTACCCCGGTTCTAGCAAACCAATTGATTGACTGAGAATCTGATAAAGCAACAAAAGATTTGTCCCAAGCTGCATGATTGCTCTTTCTCCTTCCTCCTGAGTCTCCCTCCATGCCCCCTCATCTCTTCCTTTTGCCCTCCCCCCTTCCATTCATGTCTTTCAAGGCCGGATGCATTCATAAGATGAATCCCTCCCCTGTTCCCTTAGAGGAGGAGCCTCTGCCCTCCTCCTCCAGCCCGGGTGGCTCTCCCCCATTTTGGTTTGTTCCCTTTGGTTTGTCATCTTATTTTGGGTGCTGGGGTGGCTGCTAGCCCTGTCCTGGGACCTGCTGGGGAGGGAAATGAGGCCCTCGCCCAGGCGGAAGAGCATGCTCTTTGCCATTGCATGCGACCAGCCCTGTGATCCTGTGTACAGATCCCAGCAGCCTTTTGGGGCAGGGGTGCCAAGAGAGGCATTCCAGAAGGATTGAAGGGGTATTGAGGAATTGTGGCATTGACCAGATGTGGCCCAGGAGGGGGTCGAGGGGCAAGGGGGCCCTGGAAGCTGGCATTCTTTACTACTCAAGGGGGCCGACTCACAGACAGGGACTGACAGAGTGGGCAGCACTCAGACCCCACTGGCTGCTGTTCTGAAACCATCGGATTGGCTTTCTGAGGTGTGGCTGAGTGGAAGACTGCTCATTTGGCCACTTTGCAAATTGTACTTGCCCATGTTCCTAAAGCAATCTCAAGCTGTTCTGTAAATACCTGGTGCTAACATCCCATGCCGCTCCCTCATGATGCACCCACCCACCTGAGGGCCCGTTCTGGGAATGGTTGTGAGGTTGGTCACTTTGTAATGTGCTGGTTACCCTTTTTTTTTCCTGTATGGCCCTTGAAACTTTGATTTCATCTAAAACCATGCCGGGCTTGCAGAAGGGTGGGGAGAGAGAAGATGGGCCCCACCACGCTCTCAAGAGAACATACCTGCAATAAAACAATCTTGTTGGCCAGCCGCCCAGAGGATGGCAGCTGAGGCAGCCACTGCTTCCTGGTCAGTCGGCACCTCCCGCTTCTCTGTGGTGACTTGGCGCCGCTTCCTCACATCTGTGCTCTGTGCCCTCCTCTCCCCTGCCTCTCCCTTTGCCCACCTGCCTGCCCCCACATTCCCCAGCGGAGAGCATGATCCGTGCCCTTGCTTCTGACTTTTCGCCTCTGGGACAAGTAAGTCAATATGGGCAGTTCAGTCGTCTGGGTTGTTTTCCCTTTTCTGACCATTTCATCTGGCTCCTCCCACTCCCACCCCACACTGCCCAGGTGGATCAAGTAGCTTTTCCTGGGACCTGCCCAGCTTTGAGAATCTCTTCTCATCCAACCCTCTGGCACCCAGCCTCCGAGGGAGGGAGGGACAGGGCATAATGGGAGACCCAGCCAAGAGCTGAGGGTAAGGGCAGGTAGGCGTGAGGAATGTTTTGGTTTTGTTTTTTTTTTTAAACCGGGCAATATTGTGTTCAGTTCAAGCTGTGAAGAAAAATATATATCAATGTTTTCCAATAAAATACAGTGACTACCTGATTTGCTTCTCCCCACTTGTCTTAGTTTCTGGGCCTGTTGTGGAAGAACCTTTCCTCCATGCTGGCTCTAAAGATATGACCAGTCAACACATCAAAGTAAGCACCTGAATCAGATTTATGATTCCAGCTAGATAGCAATGTCATCAAGAGCACAAATAGACCTCAAGGTGAGCATTGAGAGGCAGACCCATCACTCCACAGCACTGCAGACAAGGGTTCAGCCAGTCAGGTGGCAGGGTTAAACTGAGACCTGACAAGTGGGCAGATGCCTAGCTGTTTAGAGGAGGAAAGGGTGTTCCAGTCAGAGGGAACAGCGTATGTAGACGGGCCTGAGGACAAGGAACTATAAGCCAGTGAAGCTGGTGAGAGTCTGGAGCAGCATGTGGCTGAGTGAGGTATAGAGAGAAAGGTGGGGCTCACCTACATTGGGTGAACCTCAGCAGGGTGTCTTGGGGGAGGAGGAAGCCCAAATCTGCTAAGTTCAGATATGCAATGGTGAGAAAACAGGCCTGAGCCCACAGAAAGGGTGTGGGACTCAGGACTGGTTTGGAACAAAAATCCCAAAACAATTGAGAACTATAGAAAACTCATTAACTTTCTGTGTTCAATGAAGATTATAAAGTCCTCCCACTCCAGTGAGGCTATAGTGGAGGGATGTGTCAGAATCCTTAGGAGCTTTTCCCAAAATACATGTGTTGCCCCCAGCCTACAAATCCCACATGCTTCTCAGGGGTATGGGGAATGAAAAGTTAGGAAACATTGTCTTTAATTTCTGAACTTCTCACACAAGCACAGGAGCTAGGTGGTGCACCAGAGACACAAGTCCATAGAATAAAAGGTCCTGCCACTCATCTTCACCTGGCCTTGGAAGGTTGGCGAAGCCTGGCAGGGCAGATCCTCAGGGCCCTCCTTGTGGCAGAGAAATTAGGCCTGTGCTGGATAGTGTAGACCACTGAAGCCCAGCTTTGTGAGGGGGGAAGTTGGGAGTGGCAAGCCATTTGCCCAGGATAGTGTAGACCACTGGAGCCCAGCTTTGTGAGGGGGGAAGTTGGGAGTGGCAAGCCATTTGACCAGAGTCCCAGCTTCTGGGCCCACTTTTCCTGCCACTTGGTTGTGGTTTGATATCTGGCAAAAAGACAACAGAGTATAGTAGAGAAGAACTCAGGGCCTGGGCTCAACCACTGGCCTTAGGATCCTGGCCCTTGGTCAGGTGCCTTACCATCTCTCATGACCCTGTCCATAAATGGGGGTACCTACCCCCTGGGCTGAGCTGAGGATTGGATATAAGAGAGCAGGAAGGCCTGAGGTGCTCACTCAGTGCCTAATAAGCATTGGCCATTATTTGTTCGGTGCCTTCCTCCTTCACAGTCTGTCTTCTCAGCTCTGCATCCATCATCTCACTGAAGCCTTCAAGCAGCCCTTTGAACTGGGTGCTATTAGTCCCCATTTTTGCTGACTAGGAAACTCAGGCCCAGAGAAATGAAGTCACTACTCCAAGGTTATTATGTAGGAGGTGGCAGAGCTGGAATCTGAACCAGATCTGACCTGATAAGCTCTCAACTGCTGGGCTTTAGAGTAAATAAATGGTAGTCGTTTTTAAAATGCTTCAGGCCGGGCATGGTGGCTCACGCCTGTAGTCCCAGCACTGTGAGGCTGAGGTGGGTGTATTGCCTAGTTCGGAGGTTCAAGACCAGTATGAGCAGGAGTGAGCCAGAGTGAAACCCCATCTCTACTAACATCGAAACAGCGGGACGTTGTGGCAGGGCGTAGGTAATCCTAGCTACTGGGGAGGCAAAGGGAAAGAATCGCCAAAGGAAGAACAGTAAAAAGAAAAAAAAGGAAAACAAAAGAAACAAAACCTCAAATGAAGAATGAACAAGCAAGCTGAAATTTAAAAATAATGATGAAATAAAAAATACTGACTTCAGGCAGGCCAGAGACAGCCAGTGTTGAGGGTAGGCTGAGGCTGGCATCATGATGGTGGAATCTGAGATGGGAGCTACCCTCTTAGCAGCCAAGATGCCTGTGGAAAATTTTGGTCTAGAATCTCTGTGAGAGGCTTTCGTGCCCCACAGAATTGGCTCAAATCACAGTTTGACTATTCAATGGAGTGAGACTCCTCACTCAAGGGCCACCTCTGCCACTTCCTACTTGATAACCTTGAAGCAGTGACCTCACTTCTCTAGGCCTCAATGTCTGTTCTGCAAAATGGAAACTAAAGATCCTCAGTAGGTTGTGCCAAGCATTTTATAGGCATCATCTCATTTTCTTCACACACCAGGCCAAATAGATTCATACTAAAATTCAGAGATGATGTATATCTCTGTCCCGGGCATGTGGGCAGGGGAGAAATTGGCATGGTGACAGGAAAGGCATGGGGACCAGAGCAGGTGAAGCTGCTTGTATCACACCACATTTTTGGAAGTGGCTGAGTTGGGTCACCAAGCCCCAGCACACTCGGATCCCAAATGCCCATGCTGTCACCCAGGACATCCTGTTGCCTGTGCTTCTCAGCTGCCTATCATCAGTTTCCCCCTTGGGCCCTATGTTTTGAAAGAGGTTTACTGTTAGAAAGCCTGCATTATTAAATAATCATGACTTCCCTCTCCTATCCTTTATTAATCACAGACACATAGAGGGCACTCAGCTTCTAATGGCCCCTGGGCAAGCACTAAGGGAAGCTGGCTCCTGCTCAAAGCAGAGATTTGCTTGGATCAGGAATCATTTCCAGCTCAGGCTCACAGGTCTGCTAGACAAACTCAAAACGTGACCTGAGGAGGTAACTAGACAAGGGAACACACCAGGGGTGCCAGTAAGTGTCAATGTGAGGGCTCCCTAGGTCCTCTTCACTTCTGAGAGGTGGCTCTGGGCCACTTCTAAGTGTCACTCCCAGTGTGACCAGCAGGTGGAGCAATGACCACAGTAGGCCTGGAGAGCTGCAACTCCTGGTCTGACCATGAGATCTATAACTTTCATTTGTGGGTTAGACCCAGTGCTGGGGAAATGGAAATGAATAAAGAAATGAATTTTAAAACAAAGTCTCCCTGAGGGAAACAGACCCATTCCCAGCATGTCATTTCCTGGGCCCCACCTCAGACTAGGGCAAGTGCCCTAGTACTAGCACTGTTGGCCCTTTGTATCTATGGGTTCAAACCAACCTCAGATTGAAAATATTCTAAATAGAGCAGTGCCTGTGGTTCAGTGGGTAGGGCGCCAGCCCCATATACCGAGGGTGGCGGTTTTGAACCTGGCCCTGGCCAAACTGCAACAAAAAAATAGCCGGTATTCTGGCAAGTACCTGTAGTCCCAGCTACTCAGGAGGCTGAGGCAAGAGAATCACATAAGCCCAGGAATTGGAGGTTGCTGTGAGCTATGTGGCCATGGCAATCTACTGAGGGTGACAAAGTAAGACTGTCTCTAAAAAAAAAAAAAAGAAAGAAAGATAAAACTCTAAATAAATAAAAATAATACAGCAGACCGGGCACAGTGGCTCACATCTGTAATCCTAGCACTTTGGGAGGCCAAGGCAGGAGGATCACTTGAGGCCAGGAGTTCAAGATCAGCCTAAGCAAGAGTGAGATCTCATCTCTAAAAAATAGCTGATGGGATGGCGCCCGTGGTTCAAGGAGTAGGGTGTCAGGCCCATATACCGGAGGTGGTGGTTCAATCCTGGCCCCGGCCAAAAGACTGCAAAAATAAAAAATAAAAAATAGCTGAGCATTATGGCAGGCACCTTGTAGTCCCAACTACTTGGGAGGCTGAGACAGGAACATCACTTGAACCTAGAAGTGTGAGGTTGTTGGAAGCTATGATAAGGCCACTGCACTCCAGTCTGGGCAAGAGAGAGACCCTGTCTCAAAAAAATAAAGTATACAGGAGGATATGAATAGGTTATATGTAAATACTACAACATTTTATATAAGGGACATGAGCATTTGCAGATTTTGGCATCTAAGGGGAATCCTGGAACCAGTACTGTATGACACTGCACGTGTTCTCACAGAGTCTTGCACCACACTGCTTACTACACAGCACAGCTTATAATTTTGTATTTTAGCTGTTTATTGTAACACATATTTATGTGATTATTCAATTGTTGTTCCACTGGATGGAGTATGGTAGGGCCAACGCTCTGTCAGTCACCAACTATATCCTAGGGGAAAGAGCAGCCTCAGCCCAGAGCAGCTCAAGGGAAAGCATGTTGAATTAATGAATGAGTATACAGGAAGCCAAAAATGGGATGTGTTAGACACCAGACTCAGAACTGCTAGCACACCAGAAACACTCCTGTGTTTCCACTCAGCCATTCCTTCCTCCTAACTCTGCCCATTCTGTGGACAAGACTGTCTCCCCCACTGGACTTTGAGTCCTAGAAGGCCAGGGCCAGGGCTATCTCTATTACTGCCGTGTTCTCAGCATCACAGGGACAAGCCCTCAGCAAGACCCCACTGAACGAGTGACCAGACACATCTGTGCCATGACAGGATGTAGCCAGTACTGTCCCAACACAGAAAAAGTGCTGATAGCTCATCTGGGAGAAGCAGTGTTCTAGGAGGTAGGGAAGTTTGATTAAGATCTTGGTGGGCAAGGGTGCTTTTGATTGATGAAGGGAAAAATTTGTTCCAGGAAGAATGAGCCAAGTAACCACAGATGTGGAGGCCCAAAAGGTGTGAAGCCCTCTTTGGGGAAACCACAGTGGGCCGATAAGGCCAAGGCTGCTGGGGAGCAAAGCGGGACTTGGGGTGGAGCCTTTAGAACTTTGCCAGCTGGCAGCCACCAGACAGCACTTTCAGAACAGGTCTGCAGCAGATGGCAGAGAGGATGAACCTCTCAGAGATCAGAGGTCAGGATCTCTGCTAGGAGAAGATTCTGAATCATTCCCAAGGGGCTGTGGGTAGATGAAGTGGATTTTGTCTGAAAATCTGAAAATCCCTGGCCTGGTAGACAGGGTAGACATGCAGGTCAAAGGTGAGAAATCTGCAGTGAACAGTGGGATGTCAGGCCTACCTAGTGGGTAAGAGCAGCAGAAAACCAGCTTTCTCTGCATCCCCTCCTTACTCCAAAAATGGGAAGGATGACACCACCCACCTCAGAGTGGTCAGCCCTGCCATGGCACATCACCGGCCCTAAGCAGTCAACTGGACAGAACTGACCCACCTTCAGGTCTGATTCAGACAAGAAATAAGTGCCATCACCCTACCCATAAGTGTCCTTCTCTGGCCCCCTGCCCATCCATCCCCTCTTCACCATCCTCTGTTGGGGGTGCCCTTGGGTCTATTCCTGCTGAGGCCAGGCCAGGTTTGGTGACTAAGGCAGGACCCCAAACTGATGTTTCCTGACCTGGTTTTTTGAGGGTTTTTTTCTCTGCTGCCCCAGGCTAGAGTGCCACAGCATCAGCCTAGCTCACAGCAACCTCAAATTTCTGGGCTTAAGACTGCCTCAGACTGCCAAGCAGCTGGGACTATAGGCCTGCACCACACCTGCCTAATTTTTTTTTTTTTTTTAGAGACAGGATCTGGTTCTTGTTTAGGCTGGTCCCGAACTCCTGAACTCAAGCAATCTACCTGCTTCAGCCTCCCACAGTGCTGGGAGAACAGTCACTAGTCACCATGGCCAGCCATTTTGGGGGTGTTTTACAAGTGGACTTTTTTATTATTAACTTCAACCAATATAGTATTACTCTGTAATACTATAAATAGTAAAAAGTTTCTAAATATTTTCCTCAATTATTTTCTTTCTTTCTTTCTTTTTTTTTTTTTTTTTTTTTTTTATTTTTTTAGAGACTAAGAGTCTTGGTCACCCTCGGTAGAGTGCCATGGCATCACAGCTCACAGCAACCTCCAGCTCTTGGGTTTAAGCAATTCTCTTGCCTCAGCCTCTGGAGTAGCTGGGACTATAGGCACCTGCCACAACACCTGGCTATTTTTTGTTGCAGTTTGGCCAGGACCGGGTTGGAACCCGCCACCCTCAGTATATGGGGTTGGCGCCCTACTCACTAAGCCACAGGCACTGCCCCCCTCAACTTTTTTCACTACATTTTTAAGATATCCATAAAAGTTATCATTTAAACCATCTTAAAGTTACAATTCAGTGAAATTTAGTGTCTTAGTGTATTCACAGTGCTATGCACCCATCACCTCTCTTCAGGTCCAAAGCATTTTCATGACCCCACACAGAAACTGCAAACCCATGAATTGATCACCTTGACCCGCTTTTAACTCTCCCAGGTGCCTCTTGTTTTTTATTACTTTGAAACATAGTGACGGGGGTAGGGGGATCAAAAAAATGAAGCAAAGCGTTGCTTTGTTTTTAAAGAATTGCTTTGTTTTTCAATAGTGTTTGCCCAGCTAACAATAGCAGAAACAGCAACACTGGCAATGCTAACATTTATTGTGGGCTTTATTCCAAGCTCTGTGCTAAATGGCTTTTTAGAGCAACTCACTTAATCCTGAAAGCAACCCTGTAAACTAACTACTAGATTATGATCAAAAGGAAACCACGGCACCTCAGTAACTTGAAGACAGCCAGGTTGGACTGTGCCCTTCTTCTCAACTCTCCCCTTGTGTGCCCTAGGCCAGATGATTGCCCCTTCTGGACCTTGATCCCAGTTTCAGCAAAAAGGCCCTAATAATAGGGTGATGCCAGGCATGTTGGCCCAGCTACTCCAGAGGCTGAGGTAGGACAATCACTTGAGCCCAGGAATTCAAATACGGCCTGGGCAACATAGGGAGACCCACATCTTTAAATAAAAATAGTAAGCTGTCGTGTGGATGGAGCAAGAGGCGTGTGAGTAGCTGTTGTCTTTATAAGAGGCTCAGGTCTCACCTGCCCCAGTCATCTCCAGGTGTGGATTCATTGTTTTAATCCAGGGCAGGGGTGGGGGGAGAGTAAGAAAGAGGAACTGAGGAACTGAGGCTGGCAGTCAGGGGCCAGGATGGCTCTCATTCGCCCTCCACCCCCAAACGCCAACTCACTTCCGTTCGCACTAGTCAGCTCACTCCTGCACACCCTTGATTCCGGGTCTCTCTGAGGGCAGAGAATGGCAGGGGGAGGGGACAGGCTGGAAATCACCCTGCAGCATGCTGGGCTGGCCTGGCAGAGGCTTGTCTATGTCCTTAATGCCACAGAGTCAGTCCACTGAGTATTTGTTGAATGAATGGATTAATTAATTAATCAAATCTTTATGAGAGCTCAAAGGATACATGAGGTGAGGTCAAGCTCTGTAAGGAGGCAGTTATTTATTCAGGAGCCTGGCGACAGGTACAAGACGTGGGTCTGCATTCTGGGGCAGTCCTGGGATCTGTCCACTGCACCTGTTCACTCGCCAGCTTCTCCATCTATCTCTGCACCACCTGTACTCCATGGTTCATTCCTCATGCCCACCAACCTAGGTGGAGTGTCTCAGGCCTCTTTCATATCAGGCACATGTCCTGCATTGTCACAGTGCAGCAGCTTCTGCATCCTCTCACCTCCCCTTGGGGTGCCAGGGCTCCCAAATCTGACAGGGGCTGGGCTAAGGGGAGGCAGGGTGCTTTTCTGAGAATCCCTGGCTCTCCTGGGACAGACAGGGAGTGGCTCTTGTAGTGGCTTTGGAGAGGGCAGGGCTGCCGCTTGGGATTTGGGGTGGGCAAGCTGGGCCCCCTTACAGATGAGGATAGGAGCTGACATCCAAAGCAAAGCAGACCTGAGTACACAGAAGCTGCTGGGAACTTTTCTGCCTTCTAAATATTTAGACAGTGAGATGGATGGGGACCCAAGGGCCAGAGCAGGCTGGCCAGGCCACTGGTTATTTTGAGAGAACTATTCTTTCTGTGCTTCAGGACAAACGTTCCCTTCTCCCTCACTTTCCTCCCTGAGCCTATAGTGGCTGCCCTCATGGAGAAGAAATAGCAGCTGATGGCCCCAGAGTTTGGGGACCAAGGTTCTGGCATCTGCACCTATTAGCCCTGACCCTGCTTTCTGGCTCCTGTTCCCTGAAGACAGTGTAGAGCTCACAGAGTCAGCTTAGGATGTCAGCAGAGGGAGCAGGCGACAGTGGCCTCTGCTTTGGACAGCGTTCCCACAGTGCTGTTGCTGGACCTCTGTGCAGGAGGCAAGGGTACCACCTGCCTCTCACCCCAGGCTGACAAAGGCACCCAGCTCCCCTCCTTTCTCCCATGGGCAGAGGGGTCCTTTGGGGGCCGGGAGAGGGGAGTCTGCACATCATCTCGAATGGGGCCAGAACACAGGCAGCAGAACCACAACTTGAGTTGCTGGAAGACAGCCTTGCGGAAAAGGATGAAGACCCAAGGGTCCAGGATGGGGTTGAAGGCATTGAAGCGAAAGGCCTGTAGGTCTCCCATCTCGCTGCTGTCCGGACTGATGGCCTGGGTGAAGCTGCGGATCTGAAGGCAGGTTGAGGGCGTCAAGGAGCACCCAGGAGTCATCTGCCTCCCCCACCCTGGCTCCCGCTTGCTCACCGGCAGGGATGAGGGAGGGGTGGCATGTCAGAAGGGAAGGAAATAAGACAAGATGAAAATCAAGTAGCGAATGCATCCTGGGAGCAGAGGGAGGGAAAGCCCCAGCAGAGGCCTAAACAGAGAGAGAGATGGGGTTGGACATGTGGGTCCCCCTGCCCTTTGCAGCTGGGAGGACCCTCAGGCTCCATAGATTTTTGAGTCTGACACCTCTGGGCTTCCTGATTCTGCAGACAGAGCTGTGATTGTAACCGCGTCTATTTGTTCACAGCTTCCAGTCTCTGAATCATAATCCCCAAATCCAGCCTAGCCTCTTTAATTTTACAGAAAAACAGAGGCCTAGAATAAAGGGACCATGACCAGGTGTCACAGACACTGGATAAGAGCCAGGATCTGTTCTGCTCTGGTCCAGAGGGGCAGTCTGGAAGCCCTGGCAGGAAATTGAGGCAAGGATGCAAGGGTGGGGCCCAGGCTAGGGCATTGGAGATCTGGGTAGTTGGGAGGTCAGGCTGTGGAATCAGAGGGCCAAGGGTAGAGACTTGGCTCTGTGTGCTTGTGGACAAGAGATACTGCCCCTCATCTGTAAAAATGGTGACAGGATAGGGCTTTTGTTCCTTTCTTGCTAAATGCTTTTTGGAATGAGTGCAGGTAGTCAATTTGAAGATTATCTGAGAAAGTATTTGTAAGCCAGCATAGAGCAATGAACAGTCAATCTTGTTTTCATTACAGGGGTAGAGTTAAGAATGGGCTGAGCTTAAGTAGTGGGGGTGGGGATGGTAAGGACAGGAGACAGGTGGTCAGGAGGAATCAAATGGGGCAGAAGCAAATGGGGAGAGACTTCTCCAGAAAGTCAGGCGGTTTTGACTGTGGACAAAGCCTCTGCCTGACCTTTGAGTCTCAACTTCCCCATCTGAGAATGGGCACAACCCTCCTCTCCTCCCTCCCTCAGCTCCAAAGGAACTCACCGTGAGAGGCAAGGAGCACACAGCCATGATGCCTGTCATGAGGGCCAACAGAATCAGGTGGTCAACCTCGTCCTCACCTGCCCGGGGACCGGGGACCAGCGAGCCCTGGTGGCGCCTCTGCTGGCGGTACATGCGGCAGAGGCTGAGAGTGACGGAGCCGTTGCAGAGGAAGATGGCAGCCACCAGCAGGGCCACGAGGCTGGCGTAGGCCAGCGAGAAGGCGCAGCCGCCGGGCTCGGCCGAGCGCAGGCGGACGAAGCACCAGCTGCCCGGGCAGTACTGCTGGTGCTGGCCCAGGCCCAGCAGGGGCAGCGAGCAGAAGAGGACGCAGAAGGCGTAGATGGTGGGCAGCGCCAGGCGGGCGCAGCGTGGCGCGTCCAGCTGTGCGTACAGGTAGGGGTGGCTGAGCGCCAGGCAGCGCTCCACGGCCATGGCAAAGAGGATGAGCGTGGAGGCCAGGCCGAAGAAGGTCATGGCAAAGGCGAAGGCATCGCACAGCGCAGGGCCGCCTCGCGCCAGGCCCAGCAACGAGCTGTTGCGAGCGTAGGCCACGAACACGGCGGGGCTCAGGAAGCACGTGCCCAGCAGGTCTGTCGCCGCCAGCCCCGTGACCAGCACTGCAAAGGCCGACGGGCGCGACCGCCGTCGCGCGCCCAGGATGCCCAGCGCCAGCCCATTGCCTACCACGCCTGCCACAAACATCAGGGTGCTGGTGGCCGGCCCCACCGAGTCCCGCACGTAGGTGAGGTTCCGGCAGGAATCGGCCATCCCCGGCCTGGGCCGGAGAGTTCACAAGGGCAGGAGGTGGGTTCACAGCGAGCCGGGCTTTCCCCTGTGGCGCGGCAGCTCAGATGCTTCCAGACCACGTTCCCTGTGGCACCTGGGGTCTCCCAGCCAACCCCAGTTCTCCTCGTCTCCTAGTGTGTGTCTGTGTTTGCTCCCTCCTGTCTCCTCCAGTCCCTCTCTGTCTCTCTGTCCCTGTCTCTTTCTCTCCTCCCCCCCACCCCTTATTTCTTTCTTTGTCTATCTCTGTCTCTGTCCTTCCATCTCTGGGTGTCTCCAGTTCCCTCTTTCTCTCTCTGTCTCTTGCTGTCTCCCTGTCTCTGTCCCCTCCCTGGTACTCCTCTCCCTTCCCCCTCAGCCTTCTATCCCCTCCTTCTCTGCATTCTCTTTCCCAGCCCCTCCTCACCGAGAATCTGCAGTCTCTCAGTCTCTTCTGCCCAGTCCCCTGCGTCTCTCACTCCCTTGCTTGCTCTGTGTCTCTGGCTGCATTTGTCAGTCTCATGTGTCAGCTACTCCTTCCCTCCCTCCTTCCCTCCCTCCCTCTCTCCCTACTCATCTTGCCTGCTCACCCCGCTTTTTCATTTCCTCTCTCTGCCCCGCCCTCCCTCCCTCCCCCAGCAGTTCTCCAGAGGCCCCCTGGGCTGTGCTGTGCCAGCCTTCCTTGTCCCCCACCCAGTATACATCCATCACCTGCCTCTGTCCCTCCGCCTCTTATCCCTCCGCTCCCCTTCACTCTCCTTCCCCTGTTCTCTCTCAGTCTTGATCACCAAGCCACCTGCCACCTCCCCACACATAGGTCTTTTTCTTTCTCTGGCTCAGGTCGGGATCCCTGAGTTACTATCATTCAGGTTCGGAGCCCAACAGGAGGGCTAAGAGGGATCTGAGGAGCACAACTGATTAGTTTTTGAGGGGGTGGCCATGGCCTGGGTTGTCTTGGAGTGGCCTCTGGTATCTATTCTGGGCTCCAGGCCCCAGGCTTAGGACATTGCCCAGGGATTGAGAAATGACCAGGAAATTCCTCCCTGATGCAGTGTTTTCCAGACACTACTGAGATTTCTGGTCCCAGGACACAATTCACTCCTTTAGAAGCCTGAGGAAGGAGGTGTCCTTTCCAAGGAAAAAATGCCATCTCTCTCGCCTGCCCCTGGGCTCCCAGATCACTGGACAGAGCCTCGAGAAGGGAGTGTGGAAGAGCATATTCGGTATACACTTGAACAGGACAGGCCTAGGGTACTTCCATGGCCCATCATCAAAGGGGCACACGCAGCTGCCCTCTTACTTCTCACCACAGAACTCCCAGGCCCTGGGCCAAGCTCTGGTGACTTTGACCTCTGGGAATAATATTTAAGCCACAGAAAGCTGTCCAGAGCTCCAACATTGTTGCCAGATCTCTCCCACCCTCTCCACACACAACCCCAGCTGCCACCACAGCCTCAGGCCAGTGTGGCCAACTCATGTATCCCAGCTGCCAGCACAGCCCGCTTCCCACGGAAGACTACAGTTTCCCAAGCAGCCTCCAGCCTATAAGGACCAGGTGGGACCTTAGAGGACCTCTCCCACAGCCCCTGTTTTTCAGGCAGGCAGTTTAAGTTGTAGGGATTACAAACTCAGGGGTTCACATCCATATGACATGGGTTCCTCTCCCAATCTGACCACCTTTTTTCTTGTGTTTTGTTTTGTTTTGTTGAGACAGTCTGACTATGTTGCCCTTGGTAGAGTGCTCTGGCATTACAGCTCACAGCAACCTCAAACTCTTGGGCTTAAGGGATTCTCTTGCCTCAGCCTCCCAAATAGCTGGGACTACAGGCGCCCCTCCACCCCCCAATGCCCAGCTAACCATTTTTCTTGTTGTGTGATGGTCTCAGGCAAGGACAGCACAGGAAGCTGGTGTACCTCAGTCTCCTCATCTGTACAGTGGGGTAACTTAAGCCTCACAGGCCTGGTGGCCACCCTGGACCTGCAGCACACCTCAGAGTGCCCTGTGTAAGGAGAGAGCCTGTTCAGATGTCTCACATCCAGAGCCAGTAGAGACACTTCTGACCCATGGGCAGCTGTAGTCTTGCCCTCTCTGCCCCATGCTGGGACCATTGCCTCTTTCTTCTTTCCCCATCTCCTATCACTCATACCCAGCTGGCACCCCAGCTTCTGGCAGGGTGGGTGCCCCAGTTCCAGCCCCACAGGGACTCCTTGGGCTGCCACACAGCCCCACTCTAGGGGTGCCTTGTGTCCCAGGTATCCCAGCCACATGTTCCCACCTCATGCTGTCTGGTCCCCAGGCAGACCAGAGGGAACTCAGGAAGTCCTGTCATATTAATGAAGGATGATGCTCAGCAGGCTTGCGTCCTGTCTCAGCATCAGGGGAGTTGTTGGCAGTGGGGGTGGGGAGGACACACTATGTTTCCCGGAGCCTCCCTCCCTCTGGCTTCCTGTCCACTCCAGGACCATTAGCAGTCAGGAAGTCCCCTCTACTCCTATGCCCTGTGGAATCTCAGACTAGCCCTTGTCCCCCTCCAGGGCTCAGTTTCCCTGCCTATGCCACTAGGGGCAGCAAGCCCTGGCAACCCCAGCATCAGTTCTGTGCTTCTACATCAGGAGAAAGTAGGGATGGCAGTGACTATGACACGCTCGTAATAGGGGACTGAGGGTCCCTGAAGTTCGTGCCAGGGCTGGACGTGCCTCGCTCACCTTCCGGGGATACCAATCCTCCTGCCTGGCTGTGGCTCCAGCCGGGGCCTACAGGCCAAGCCCACAGCAGGGCCCACCAGGGGTTCTGCTCCTGACTAGGTGCCTTGCAGTGCAGGGTCACCCCAACTGCACTATGGGAGGAGGGGTGGCTTCCGGGGAGTGGGGTGGGGTGGGGAGGGCTATGGAAGGAACTGCCCTGAGAGAGTGAGTCAGCACTTTCCTCTCTCTAGCCACTGCTAGGAACAGGACTTGTGCCTCCCTAGAGGGAGGGGGGGCAGAAGAGGGAGGGAGTAAAGAGACCACTGAGAATGGGGACTGACTCAGGGACATACTGCACCTATGAGGGGACAGAGACGGGGGCCAGGAGAACATGGTGTTTTAGGGACTCAGTATGTGAGTCTGTGTGGGATTAGTGGGGCCCATGTAACCTAAGGAGCATTTTTATCAGCTTGGCAATTATGTGTGTGTGTGTATACATGTGTATTGTGTATCATGCATGTATATGTTTGTGTATGTGTGAGGGTGCGTGTAATGTCAGTTCATGTGTGTCTTTGCAGGCATGGTTATGTCTACCTGGGTGTGTCCCATTCTGTGTGGCCTTGTGAGCAGTTTTCCTTGAAGGATATAGGTGTGTGTGCATGTGTGTCTCTGTGTGTCTCTTTAGTGTGGGCTCACATGTTTCTTTCTTTCTTTTTTTTTTTTTAGAGTGAGTGTCGTTTTATCATCTTCGGTAGAGTTTCATGGCATCACAGCTCACAGCACCCTCTCTTGCCGCAGCCTCCCGAGTAGCTGGGACTACAGGTGCCCGCCAGAATGCCCAGCTATTTTTTGTTACAGTTTGGCTGGGGCCAGGTTCGAACCCTCCACTCTTGGTATATGGGGCCGGCGCCCTACCCACTGAGCCACAGGTGCCGCCCGCGGCTCATATGTTTCTTACAGCTGTGTCTTCCTGGGTGTATGAGTGGGTGCCTGAGTTTTATTTGTTTGTTAGTTTGTTTGCTTTGCACCAGGGACTCTGTTGCCCAGGCGGGAATATAGTGGTACTACCATCGCTCACTGCAGTATCAAACTCCTGGGCTCAAGCGATCTCTCACCTCAGCCTCCTGAGAAGCTGGGACTACCGGCACCTGCCACCATGCCTGGCTAGTTTTTAAATTTCTCATAAAGACAGGGATTTGCTCTTTCCCAGGATGGTTTCAAACTCCTGGCCTCAAGTGATCCTCCTGCCTTGGCCTCCCACAGTGCTGGAATTCCAGGCATGAGCCACACCACGCCCAGCTGAGAATGGGTTTTGAAGCTCATCTCCATTACTCACAGTGTGACCCTGGAAAAATGACTTCCCCTAGGAAAGCTTTGATGTGCTTCTTATCAAATGGCTGCCTTGACCTTGTTGGGGAACTGAGTAAAGATAAGAAAGAATTCACCTTGCCTGCCTCCCAAGAAACCCTCAAATAGCTACTGGTGCTATTATTCATTTAACAAAGCCTAACTAGCAGTTTACTGTGTGCCAAGGGCTGGGGACACACAGGGGCCCAGAGGGCACCACCCACATTCACTCAGTGTGCAGAGCCTGGGCAGGCAGGCTGTCAGCGGAGTCATCCCACACCCAGCCAGGACTCCCATCTGGTGGGTGTCTTCAAGAGGGCAATGCCAAGCAGCCCAGGAAATGAAGCCTCTCTGACATCCGAGGGCCAGTGTCTGCGGCAGCCTGCCCAGACCTGCATCTGGACATGCCTCAGACCTGAGATCCTGCATTGCCCTGGGCCCGACCCTGTCCAGACTCCGTGATTTCCGTTCTTCTGGCACTGGCCCTTGGAGGAGGCTCGTCTCATCTCATGTTCCATACACGGACCACCAGCTGTTCCCAGCTGCAGTCCGCCTACGCCCTCTCACTGCTTTGAGAATCCAATGTGTCCATGTAGACCTGTCCACCTTGACAGGTCCCAGCACCTATAGCCAGAGGCCATTTTTCTCTGCCCACTGCCCTCACCCTGAAATGGGCCCCTGCTTATCTACCTGCCTCTGCATTCTGCCCTGCCCTGCTCCTGCTCCCGTCTGCCCTGTCTTTTCCTGGGCTGTGCTCCTCACCTGGGTGTACCATCACTTCCTAGCCTTCATGGTCTCCTGGCTACTCCCAAACCTCTCCTTGACAATCATCCAGGGAATCCTCCACACTCCTACTTCAAGCCCCAACTGGTTGGGTGCTGTCACTGCACCATGCCTGTTTTCTTTGTAAAAGGGGGATATACACAAGTTACACAAGGCCTGTTAGGGCTACCATGAGCATTAAGTGAGATGGGGCTTGGAAGAGTGCTGTAAATAACAGCCAAGATCATGGCTGGTCCTGCCTCTGGGCTTCCCATCTCCCACCCCCTCAGCTATGCCAGGCACTGCCATGAGTGCTGGGTTGGGATGCAGGCAGTGATGTCCAGGAGGAAGACAGCCTGGAATGGGGCAGCCAAGAGTCCTCAGGCTTAGGGTGGATGCAGGGAGGCATAGATTGGAACAAGCACTTCCCCCTGCACCATCTCTTGGCCTGGCTCTGACCCCAGCCTGGGCCTGGGCCTGGACCCAGAGTTGACTTCACCACTAGGGGTGGCAGGAAACAGCAGCTGGTGTCCAGAAGCTGGTGCTGCTGTGGAGTTGTAAGGCTAATAAAATTACTCGGATCTGTGCTTATGGAGGTCACCCAGGGACCTGCCTTGTCCCTCTGCCCTGTCCCCTCTGGCTTCTCCTTTCTCCCAGCCTTAGTTTCCTACCCTGCCTCTCCCCTCCTCCAGGCAGATACCTCTTCTCTGGATTGGTCCTCTCTTCCCCCAACCCAGGTCTCATCCAGCCATCCCGACGTCTCTATCGTTTCTGTCCCCCCAAGAGTAGCAAAGTGAAGGAAGAAGGGTTTACACCACACAGCTCTGAGATTCCAGCACTGCAAGAGTCTAAATCCCAGCAGTCTAGACTCATGAAATTCCTTATATTCCTTTGAGGTGCTGAGCTCCAGAATCCTACTCAGACAAGGATGCAGACCCCCAGGGTCCTGGCCCCATGGGGTTGAGAGACCCCAGAATTCCAGCCCTCAGACATCTTGGATCTAGAATCCTTCACATTTCAGGTTCTAAGCCATAAGCATGCTGGGTTTATGAATTCCGGAATCCTAGTTGCTTCCCTCACAGCATTCTCCCCCCTCCTCCTCTACACCCGGTTCATCCTTGGCTCTCTCCTGTCCCCCAGCTCCCCCGGGGCTCCCACAGACGTGATGCAACCAGGCCAGAGCCAGCAGGGAGGTGGGAGGCAGGAGGGAGATGTAATTACAGCCCATCCTGCCTCAATCCTACAGGAAGCTCAGAGTTGGGGCCCAGGGGACCCTAATCCAATGTGAATAATGGAGCATTTGCTGGACTCATGCACAGCCCTACTGGGGAAGGGAGTCTCAGCAAGCCACCTCCAGCCAGGTCCAGGGGTTCAGCCCCCAGCAGCCCCAAGCTGGGAAGCAGGACTGTCAGGTTCAGGGGAGGGGAGAGTAGGGGAGGAGGTGGCCCTCAGGCCAGCCAGGTAAAATAATGGTCCAAGCCCACAGCTTTTGCAGTCTGCATTTCCCCCCCAGACTGCACTTCTTTCAGTCAAGACAGAACATTTCACTTTCCCTTCCTCTATCAGAAGCCCCCACCACAGGCTCTGTGATAAAAGGCAGCCGGCCCTCTAGCTTCCTTAAATAGTTGACAATGGGATATGGTGGGACTTTGGCAAGCTGGAAAGCCCAGGCCCTGCCTCATAGCCCATGGTTACCCTGTGGGTCACCATTTCTTGCAATTCCAGAGAAGCCGGAAATAATAGTCTTTCACGTGAACTGTTTTTCAATTTGGCAACCAAGTCAAAAACATTTTTAAACATGATGGAGGCCAAAAATAGAGAGCCAGAAAAATGCAGCTGCAAGCTTTGTATGTTCTTCGAGCCAGCAGAGTGTCAACTGGGAACCAGAGGGCAGAGCAGAGCTAAGGCTGTCACAGTCACCTCTGTGTCTCTAGAACATATGTATAGTTAAACGAAGGAACATACTCGTTAATTTGTCTCCTCTCCCTTCCTCTAGCCATGTTTCTTTCTTCTCTAGGTCCTCAGGTTTCATTACTACAATGTCCCAGCTCAGATGTTCTCTCCTCTCAGAAACCCTTCCTGAACCTCAAGCTGAGTTAGGTGCTCCCTCTGAGCTCACCACCTATCCCAGCACTGCCTACTTTGGGTTGTCACCATTTAAGAACAGATCTGTCTCTCTCACTGGACTCTGAGCCCCAAGAGACAGGACCAGGGCTGTCTCTGTCACCATCTCCCTAACCTTGCCCAGTGCTGGTCACAGAATAGGTTGTCAGGGAGGGTGTGCAAGGATGAAGGAAGGAACAGGGAAAAGTTCAGCACTTGGGGACAGAAGTGGGGCTGTGGTAAGGGGGAGTTGGGTATGAAAAAGAGTCACCAGAGGATGAGAGCCATGGGATGGCCAGTGGGGATCCTAAGAGTCTCCAACCCAGGAGGAAGGAGAGGAGAGAGGCAGCTGAGGGATTCTGTTCTAGGAGCACTAGAGTCCACAGTCTGAATTCACCCATTACTTCCTAGGTCCATGACTTTGAGCAAGGGACTTCCTTTGGCTTAGCTTCCTCATTTTTAAAATGGGTATCATACAAGTAACTGCTTTCTGAGGCTGTTGGGACAATTAAATAAGTTCAAGTTCAGATGGTGGAGCACTCAGTAAAGGACAGCACCCTGGGCACCCATTTCCTCTGAGGCTTTGGAGGAGTTGTATGCCCTCTGCACCCCATGATGCCCCTCACTCCACACACACTCAGAAGAATGGGAATGGATGGCTCGGCACCCGGACCTCAGTGAGTAGGGCTCTGGCCATGTGCACTGGGGCTGGTGGGTTCGACCCTGGCCCGGGCCTGCTAAACAACAACAACAACAAAAAAGGGAAGCCTGTAATCTGAGCTACTAGAGAGGCTATGGCAGGAGAATCGCTTGAACCCAAGAGTGTGAGGTAGCTGTGAGCTGTGATGCTCCAGCACTCTACAGAGGATGACATAGTGAGTCTCTGTCTCAAAAGAAAAAAAAAAAGAATGGCCCCAAGCTCTGTGTGCACTCAGTTTCCATAAAAGCACAGGCACTACTACAGTCACCAAGTTTATTGGATTCATATTTTGGCAGGAGAGGGTAAGCTTTTGGGAGGGCTTAGAGCAGTACACAAAAGAGGCGCTTGTCACGGAAGGGGTTCTCAGCGGCGGGTACCGGCGTCACCAGCGGGTCGTCTTTAGCGTGCATCTCGCAGAAAGCCAGGAGCTCCGCGGCTGCTTGCGACACCTGAGCGCGCACGGGTTGAAGCGCTGTTGCCCTGCCCTCACGGCTCCGCCCCTCCGAGCCGCTGTTGGCCCCGCCCCGCCCTCACGGCCCCGCCCCACCGAGCCGCTGTTGGCCCCGCCCTTCCCTCAAGGCTCCACCCCCTCCAAGCTGTCCCCTAAAACACGCTCCTCCCTCAAGCTCCACTCGGTGTCCTGCCTTGTTCCAAAAGGGATCCTCCTGTCCTAGGGGCGGCTCTGGACCCCACCCTCAGCACAGCCCCCGGAAGACTCCAATTCCAGAACCTCCACCCTATTCCCATCCTGACCGGCACCTTCATGCGGTCGATGTTCACCTCCAGCTTCAGCTGTTCTACCGTCTTGCGGGCCTCGGCGATTTTGGCCATGTTGTTGGACATGGCTGTGGTGGGGAAGGGGTTAAAAGCTGGGCGAGAATTTGGGGGGGGGGGGCCGTAGAGTAGGTTAGGACACTTCTGGATCCAGAGGTGGGGCTGATGGAGGTGGCCAGGGTAACCTGGAGTTGGTGGAAGGGTGCACGAATGAGGTGGCCAGGGACAGATAAAGGGAGGCAGATTACAGGGAAAGGAATCAGAGGAGGGACGGAGGGGTGCACAAATGGAAGCACCTAGAGGCAGGTGTGGAGAGGAGCAGAGAGGGGCCAGGGGAGGCAGGAGGGACGCACAGATGGGAGGTTGTGATGCAGGTGGAGGGAGGGACAAAAGGACAGGGCCACAGGTGCTGGATCAGGATCCAGGTGTCCTCACCCTCTGAGGATAGAGTATGAACCAGGAGGGGGCCCCTCCCCAGGCCAATTAGTGGTGGCTCCAGGGAGAACTGAGAATTCAGATCTCGGCGGGAAGGGCGCAGAGGGGGCTCATTAAGGCCTTAGCAGCAGCTGCCCCCTACACCCCCTGGGGGACCCCCTTCCCCAGCCCTGACCACCTCAAAGGCTCCTCTGCTCATTAGCAGCCAGGGAAGAGAGTGGGAAGAGGGGCAGAGTGAATGGAGAGAGAGACAAATGGACTGGCAGAGAAAGGGATAAAGTGACAGAGGGAGACACTGAGGCATGGGGAAAACGAAGAGATTGAGAAGGGATAGAAAGAGATGGGGAGTGGTGCGAAGGAGGAAGAAGATAGAGGGACAATAGAGGGTCAGAGGAAGGGACAGACTGACAGAAGGGGAGAAAGGCACCCACTGTATAAGAGACAGAGAGAGGAAGAGAGGGACAGAGGAGAGAAGGGACCAGGGAGAGAGGGAGACGGAAGGATTGGTAGCGAGATAAGCAAGGAGGAGGAGAGGGGGCCAAATGGAAGGACAGAAGGAGACATAGGCAGATGGGAACGCAAGAGGATAAAGTCATTCTCAGGCCAACAGACGGTGGTCACAGAGCAGGGAAAGAGACTAGCAATTGGGACCAAGACCAGAGACTCTTACCTGTTGCTGCTCAGGGCTGGGATGGCGCACGGTGGCAGAGGCTGGGAGGCAGTGTCTGGGCGCCCCCAGCCCGCCCCGCCCCCTCCCCTGGGGCGCAGCCCCTGAGGACCCGCCTCCTGCCGCCAGCCACCGCCTTCTGCCCCACCTTGGAGCTGTCTCTCTGGGTCTTCCTCTCTGTCTGTCTGGGCCCCTCTTTGTCTCTCTCCCTATGTCTCTCTCTCCCTCTCTGTGTCTCTCAAGTCACAAGAAAAGACAGTCTCTCTAGGTGTGCCCCCATGCCCTGCTGCAATTATTACACGGTCACATAAACCCTTCCCGGGTGCCCCACACAGCCTCTCACTCTGTCACACATGCTTTCTCACCCTATCACACGGGTTCACACTTGTCACCTCCATGTTACCCTATCACAGACGGACCCCTGCCAAAAACATACAGACTCTCACAGGGAGTGCCTTACACAGTGAAGCATCCTGTCTTGCTGTGTCACATGGTGCCACAGTCTCATGAACGACCTGTGCTCAACACAACATCCATGGTCTTTCACAATGCCACACAGTCACTCACAGTGTAGCACACCATCACCAACAGCAGCTCCCATGACTGCCCAGACAAATAAACTATCTGAGAGTGTCAAATGTACCAGTAGTATGTCACAGTGTCACACACAATCTCTCAAAAGTCACACACATTCATGTGCAATTTAAATTCTCTCTCAGTTTCACACCCTAGCAAAGCCTCACACACACTTTCTCAGTGCCTCACACGGTGACATCCAATTACCCATGCACTCTCCCTGCCAAGTACTATCACAAACTGTTTTATAGTAGTTCCTAGTAACACATGGTCAACTATCCAGTGACATGCACTGTGGTCACACACATTCCAGCACAATCTCCCAGAGTCACACACATCTAACACATGCCCTCCACACACAGCCGCATAGAGTCTGTCTCTATGCACATACCCCATCTCTTGGTGTCAGCCGTGATGGCTCAGTGTGTCATAGAATCTCACAGTGTTTCACATGCACATGCCATTGAGTATGGGACTCACAGTGTGTACCACACACGGTGCTTACACAACAATGTCCCAGCATTACACACTTACACACACAAGGTCTCCCTCACTCTTCTACCTGAGTGCCTCACACAGATGCACACTCAGGCATACAGTCTGTTACACCCCAGCCCCCCTCCGAGCCTCTCACGATGCCTGCTCACACATCTCGCTACATAATCCAGTCAACAGTCTCACCCTCTCTCATACAGTCTGCCCGTGTGATGCACACAGCACTCACATGCTCACCCTGTTGCACACACACTGCCCTCCCACATGCACCATCACACACAATCTCTCACTCCACCTGGGCCCCTCCGTGTTACATACAGTCCCCCAAAGAGTGTTTCTCACACCCACTCACACCTACTTTCACAATGCCACACATGATCACCCACAGACTCTCAGTATCACCGATAATGTCACACATGCAGTCCCTTTCAATCACTCCTCATCACACACAATGTCATACAGCCAAATACAGTCATACACCATCTCACGGCAGGGCACACTTGTTAATCTCCCAGGGTCACAAACCATCTCAGGGAAGTACACACTACAGCCTCCCGGAGTCACCCACAGACACCGCAGCTGTTCAGCACACACCCCTTCTGGCGCTCACATTTAGCCCCCCAGCCTCTCCCGACAACCCTCGCAGGCCACACGGGGGCGCCAGCGGTCCACTGAGCCGCCCACCCTGCCCGCGCCAAAGCTACATAGGAGGCAGGAACCGAGGGCAAGACGACCCCACTGGCCCTGCGGGAGACGGAAGCGGAGCTCCAAGTCCAGAAAAAGGCTTAGGAGGGAGATAGGGACCAGAGGGAAAGGCCAGAAAATGGACACAGAGAAATTCAGAGAGCGTGAAAGAGATGCGAGAGAGACAGAGAGACGCCGAGAGAGAGAGAAGGACACAGAGATTTAGAGAAGTAGAGACTAGGAATTAAGAGTGACAGATGAAGGGAGGACTGCAGAGAGAAACAGAGACACGAGATACAGGGGAAACACAGACACAGAGGCCACAGGAGAGACACAAACCGAAATGTAGAGTCAGACACGGGGACAGAGAAACACAGAGATGGAGACTGAGGCACGCAGAGAGACAAAGAGACCCACTGGGGACTCCTTCCACTTGGGGACCTGACGGCGGAGGCGGGGCCTGCAGAGGCGCGCCAGAGGGGCGGGGCCCGGGGCCGGGCCTCTAGGGGCGTGTCTGGGCTGACATTGGAAGGGCGTGGCCTGGCGGAGGCGTGCTCCGAGGGGCGGAGCTTGAGGGTTGGGGCTCTTTCCTGTCCCGGCAGAGGAGGTAGCCTTGGGAAGACATAGAGGTTGGGGAGGAGCGTCTCTACCGCAGTCGGCCCACCCCGATTCGATTTTTACCTCCAGGATAGGAAAACGAGACAGGCGGGGAGGGAATACCAGCCCAGGTCCCTGGTAGCGATTTGATAGGGGGTGTCAGACCCTGGCTCCCCTCCCCCTTCCCCTGCGGGCGCAACGGGACCAAATCCGGGAGAGGAACTCGGCCCACATCTGGAAAGCATCAGGCGCGCCGGACGTGCCAGGGCCCCAGGCCGGGCTACGAAAGGGGAGACGGGAGCCAAGACTCTCTCCCCCCCCATCGGGGTCTGCCGGCGCCGAGGAGGGGCCTGGGCGCGCGCCGAGCCTCCGCACCTCCCGCAGCTGGTTTCCATCAGCAGTTCTGGCCTGGGCAGCCCCCAATGAGAAAACCCAGCTTAGAGAGGGAGAAGACACAGTGACGACCCACTCTTCCCTGCACCTCTTCTCAACCGCCGCTGGAGGCTGGGGCAGTGGCGAGACAGACCGGCACTGCCTGAAGCGAGCATAACCTCCGCTACTGTCCAAGAGCTGTACACCCAGCCTTCTTTCTGCCCTGTGTGGATAAAGTTAGGTCCTGCCCTAAGCTTCAGCCTCAGCGCAACCTAGTGCTCTTTGGTATTACTGTCCCCCGTTTTGGGAAGAGGAAACTGAGACCCTAAATTCAGATGCGGCTATGGCTTTAATTACTCAAGAAATAATCGATGAATGGCATCAGTGAATTTCAGGATCAAATACCCAACGCCTACTGAGTATCTCCACCTGGTTGTCTAGAGGGTATTTCAAACTCAATGCATTCAAAACCGAGCTCTTGAATCCTTCTGCCAAACCCTCACCCGCCTCAGGCTTACCCATCTCAGATAATGGCAAAACTCTGGGGTCATCCTTGACTTAACCTCCTGTCACACTCCCCAGGTGATATAGCAACAAATCCCACTGACTCTCTTCAAACTATCTCCAGAATCCAGTCACTTCTCACCTCTACTACCCCTACCTTGGTGCAGTTGCCATTCCCTCCAGCTGGAGGCCTGCCTCCTCACTTGGCTCCTGGCTCCCACCTCTGTCCCTCTCAGCCTGTTCCCCACGGAGCAGCAAGAGAGACCCTGTTTAAAACTAAGTCCTAATATGATAGCTAGTGTCAGTGAGTAAGTGGAGAAATGTGAACCCTCATACATTGGTAGGATTGTAAAAATGGTGCAGTTGCTTTAGAAAATAGTCTGGCAGTTACTTGAAAGGTTAAACAGAGTTCCCCAAATGACCCAGCAATTCCACTCCTAGGTATAACTAAGAGAAATGAAAACATATCTCCATCCACGCAAAAACCTGTACGCGAATGTTCATAGTGGCATTATACATAATAGCTGAAACATGGAAACAATACATTTGTTGTGTTGATGAATGGACAAACTAAATGTCGTATATCCAGACAATGGGATATCGTTTGGCTATAAAAAGAAATGAGGTGGTAATAAATGCTAACATGGATGAATGTTGAAAACTGTAAGCTAAGTGAAAGAAGCCACAGAAGCCACATATTATATGATTCCATTTATACGAAATGTCCAGAATTGGCAAATCTATAAAAGACAAAAGTTGCTTGGTGGTTGACAGGGGTTGTCAAGATTGGGGGATGATAGCTAAAGGGTACAGGGTTTCTTTAGGGAGAAATGGAAATGTTCTAAAGTTGATTGTGGTAATATTTTCACAGTCAGTGAATACACTAAAAAACAAATGAACTGTATGCTTTATTGGGGTGAATTTTATGATATCTGAATTGTATTTCAATAGAGCTGTTTACCTCCCTCCCAACAAAAACCCAAAGTATAAATCTGTCTTCAGCTCCAAATTCTCCCATGATTCCCACCTCACTCAGAAAAACTAAAAACTAAATCCCCACCATGGCCTATGAGGCCTCCACAATGTGGGGTCCCTCCCATTTCTGAGTCCCACCTCCTTATTCCCAGGGCTTTCATTCCCTGGCCTCCATCCTTTTGGCCAACACACCAGGCACAGGCTGCCTCAGGGTCTTTGCACTGGCTGTTCCCTGTACCTGGCATGTTCTTCCCCAAGATCTCCACAGCCTCACTTTCCTACCTCCTGCAGATGTCTGTTCAAGTGGCACTTTTTCAATTAGACCATTCATGCTCACTCAGCTCAAAATTACAAACTTCCTTTCTCCCCCATCTATCCCAGTTCCCTTATCTCGACTCAGTTTTTCTCCACAGTCCTTATCAACTTTAACAAATTATAGAATTTATTTATGATGTTAACAGCCCCCCATCTTCCCTCCCTGTGACTAGTCACCCATCTATCCCAGTTCCCTTATCTCTACTCAGTTTTTCTCCACAGTCCTTATCAACTTTAACAAATTATAGAATTTATTTATGATGTTAACAGCCCCCCATCTTCCCTCCCTGGGACTAGTCACTTGTGTGTCCTTTTTTTTTGAGACAGAGTCTTACTTTGTGACCCTTGGTAGACTGCTGTGGTAGCGTCACAGCTCACAGCAACCTCACACTCTTGGGCTTAAGCAATTCTCTTGCCTCAGCGTCCCAAGTAGCTGGGACTACAGGCACCCGCCACAATGCCTGGCTATTTTTAGAGATGAGGTTTCCCTCTGGCTCAGGCTGGTGTTGAACCTGTGAGCTCAGGCAATCCACCTGCCTTGGCCTCCCAAGTGCTGGGATTACAGGCAGAGCCACCACGCCTGGCCCAATTTCTATACTTATCAACACTTAAAATATTTTGTTTTGTGTGAATTGCCTTTTCATCCCATTTGCCCATAAGCCCAGCTTGTATGTCCTTTCAGAAATACTACATATAGCAAATAGGCCGTCTAGGGCAGCGGCTAAAGGCATGAACTCTGGAGATAGCTGCCGGGATTTATTTTTAAGTCCTGGTTTTCCCACTTATGAGCTTCAGATAATTATTTAATCTCTCTGTCCTCCATTTCTCCATTTGTAGAATGGGCATAATACTAGTATCTTATGAGGTTGTGAGGATTAAATGTCAGCATACATGTTAACTGTTATTTCTTATGAGTAAGCACAAAATCTTTAAAAGGAAGGAAGCTCATCTATATGTACATCAGTCATTTTGACCACTAAGTGGCCTGGGTAGCTATAGTTCCTTTGCCTTTTCTGGCTTCACTTGCTCCTTTGATGGAATGGAGATGCAGCGAACATTCCCAAGGGCCTGACAAGCACTGGCTTTTCCTGGCAAATTTCAAAAAATAACTTTTATTCGTTGCTACTCTAAGAGAAATGTGGATTTATCACTGCCCACCCCTAAAAGAAGCTTCACAGGGCAAGGACTTTCCCTCTTATTTTATTCCCTGATGTATCCCCAGAGCCTGGCTGGGTGCTGGATATACTAGTGAACAGAACAGGCCTGGGCCCTACTCTTTCAGGGTTCAAAGGGACAGAGGTGGCCACACCCATGTAGATAAAAGGGTCAAAGCAGCAGCACATACCCATTCTTCTGACTGTGGAATCAGGTGTAGGTTTAGTCCTAGCCCCAGCTTCCCCTTGCTATGTGACAAGGTTATGTACTGGCCCCTTTCTAAGCCTCCATTTACCCATCCATGAAATGACTATAGTTAATGTTGGGCTTATCCAATAGAAAAATGGACAAATGGGGATGAAAGCCAATTCACATAAAACAAAATACAAGTGTCAATAAGCATACAAAACTGGACCGGGCGTGGTGGCTAATGCCTGTCATCCCAGCATTTGAGAGGCCAAAGCGGGTGGATCACCTGAGCTCAGGTTCAAGACCAGCCAGAGCCAGAGTGAGACATCATCTCTAAAAATAGCCAGGGCTCGGTGCCTATAGCTCAAGCCGCTAGGGCACCAGCAACATACACCGGAGCTGGAGGGTTCAAATCCAGCCCAGGCCTGCCAACCAATAATGACAACTACAACCAAAAAATAGCCAGGCGTTGTGGCAGGCACCTGTAGTTCCAGCTACTTGGGAGGCCAAGAAAAGAGAATCATTTAAGCCCAAGAGTTAGAGGTTGCTGTGAGCTGTGATGCCACAGCACTCTACCCACAGTGATAGCTTGAGACTCTGTCTCAAAAAAACAAAAACAAAATAAAATAAAATAATAAAAATAGCCAGGCATTGTAGCAGGTGCCTGTAGTCCCAGCTACTCGGGAGACTGAGGCAAGAGAATCGCTTAAGTACAGGAGTTTGAGGTTACTGTGAGCTATGACACCAAGGCACTCTACCAAGGGTCACAAAGTAACCCTTTTTTTTTTTTTTTTTTTGGCCGGGGCTGGGTTTGAACACACCACCTCCGGTATATGGGGCCAGCGCCCTACTCCTTGAGCCACAGAAGCTGCCCCACAAAGTAACCCTTTTTGAGACTCTGTCTCAAAAAATAAAATAAATAAAATAAAATCATATACCACCTCAAGGGATACAAACACAACACAACATTTAGCCATAAGATTGGCAAAATGAAAATAATCAACAGCATCTTTTGTGTGGTGACAGGATAGAAAAATGGATATCTCAAAAATTGCTGCAAAAAATGTTACCTGGGCTCTGCGTCTGTGGCTCAAGCGGCTAAGGCGCCAACCACATACACCTGAGCTGGCAGGTTCGAATCCAGCCCGGGCCTGCCAAACAACAACAATGGCTGCAACCAAAAATAGCCAGGCGTTGTGGTGGGCGCTTGTTGTCCCAGCTACATGGGAGGCAGAGGCAGGAGAATTGCTTGAGCCCAGAAGTTGGAGGTTGCTGTGAGCTGTGATGCCATAGAACTCTACCCAGGGCAACAGCTTGAGGCTCTGTCTCAAAAAAAAAAAAAAAAAAAAAAAGTTACCTGTTTGGTTCTGCACCTGTAGCTCAGTGTCAAGGGTGCCAGCCACATACACCAGGGCTGGAGGGTTCAAACCCCACCTGGGCCTGTCAAACAACAATGACAACTACAACAACGAAATAGCCAGGCATTGTAGTCCCAGCTACCCGTGAGGCTGAGGCAAGAGAATTGCTTAAGCCCAAGAGTCTGAGGTTGCTGTGTACTGTGACGCCATGACATTCTACCTAGGACAATATAGTGAGACTGTGTCTCAAAAAAAAAAAAGAAAAGAGAGAAATGTTAGCTGAAGGTACTGTTAATGGAAAGTAGAATGGCAGTATCAATTGTAAGTTTTTAGGCCAGGTGCAGTGGCTCACGCCTATAATCCCAGCACTTGCTCAGGAGTTTGAGACTAACCTGAGCAAACACATCACTACTAAAAATAGAAAAAATAGAAAAACTAAAAATTATAGGTGACACACACTTGTAATCCGAGACACTCAGGAGGCGGAGGCAAGAGGATCACTTGAGCCTAAAAGCTTGAGGTTGCTGTGAGCTATGGTGATGCCCAGGGTGAAAGAGTGAGCACACTATAATGACCAAGCAACTCAATTTGTAGGACTCGACACTATAAATATAGATGTGTGTGTGTGCACAAAGAAGCAAATAAAAGGATATGACTATAGCAAAATTCATAATAGCAAAATAATTGGAGAGCTTACAATAGGGTTTGGTTATGGGAGTCCCCACAATGAAATCTTTTTTTTTTTTTTTTTTCTTTTGAGACAGTCTCATTATGTTGCTCTTGGTAGAGTGCTATAGTGTTATAGCTCACAGCAACCTCAAAGTCTTGGGCTTAAGCAATTCTTTTTCCTCAACCTCCCGAGTAGCTGGGACTTTAAGTACCTGCCACAACGCCTGGGTTTTTTTTTTTGTTGCAGTTGTCATTGTTGTTTAGCTGACCTGGGCCAGGCTCAAACCCGCCATTCTCAGTGTATGTGGCCAGCGCCCTAACCAGTGAGCTATGAGTGCCAAGCCCACAATGAAATCTTTTTTTTTTTTTTTTTGTCTGGGGCTGGGTTTGAACCTGCCACCTCTGGCATATGTGGCTGGCACCCTACCCCTTTGAGCCACAGGCTCTGTCCCCACAATGAAATCTTATATGCAACTATTAATAATAATAAAAGTGATAGGAGGCTTGGCGCCTGTGGCTCAAGAGGCTAAGGCACCAGCCACATACACCTGAGATGTCAGGTTTGAATCCAACTTGGGCCTACCGAAAAACAATCACGGGTGCAAACAAAAAATAGCCGGGTGTTGTGGCAGGCGCATTTAGTCCCAGCTATTTGGGAGGCAGAGGCAGGAGAATCTCTTGAGCCCAGGAGTTGGAGGCTGCTGTGAGCTGGGATGCCATGGCGCTCTACCCAGGATGACAGCTTGAGGCTCTGTCTCAAAAAAATAAATAAATAAACAAAAGTGATAGGAAAATGTATTATGTAATTTAGATGAAATGGACAAATTCTTAGATGAATTAGCAAAACTGATATAAGAAAAAATAGAAAAGCTAAATAGTACTATAACTACCAAAGAAATTTAATCTTTAATTTAAACCTTCTCCATAAAGAAATCTCCAGGCACAGATGAATTCACACTCAAAAAGTGATAAACACTGCATACATATAGTCTAACTTATGTAAATATAGTTTCACGTATATAAAAAATATACAAATACTGGGAGGTGCCTATGGCTCAGTGAGTAGGGTGCCAGCCCCATATACCGAGGGTGGCGGGTTCAAACCCAGACCCAGCCAAACTACAACAACAAAAAAAGAAAAAAAAAATAGCCGGGCATTGTGGCGGCGGGCGCCTGTAATCCCAGCTACTTGGGAGGCTGAGGCAAAAGAATCTCCTAAACCCAGGAGTTGGAGGTTGCTGTGAGCTGTGACACCATACTACTCTACCAACGGCAACAAAGTGAAACTCTGTCTCGAAAGAAAAAAAAAGAAGAAAAACATGGAAGGATCCACATCAAACTGATTATGAGAGAGGGAATTTAGGGGCTATCCGTTTCCTACAGTGTTCTCATTTTTACGAAATCATATTTATGATCAAACATAACCCAATCAAAGGTCAGAGTCATTGAAGTAAAATAACCAGTGGTTGGAAGATGATGTTGAGACCCACTGGGACCTGCCATCTGGTTTCAGTCACTACCATATCCAATGCAAACAAATTGCTCCATAAATGTTAGTCCAAAGGAAAAGGAGCATTTTTCCCATTTCACCATTGAATGAAGAGTCCACCAGATATGTAACACTGTGCATTTATTTACAAAGAGGTTAGAGAAACACACAGAATCTGGCCCCCCTTTGCACTGGGGAGTCACCATCGTCATAATAAATACAGTAATTTTAAAAAAGAAAACAAAATACTAGATTGGAACAGCTGAGGGTCATTGAGCTTCCCCCGTTTTCTCACAGTGGGGGGCACCAGATATAAACCATCTTCTTTCCCCTCTTCTACTTCCCAATGCTCCATAATTGTCCAGGGACAAAGGTGAAAGAGTCCTTTTTCCAGGTGTTGCCAACTCCTACTTGACCCTCAAACCCCCCAAATTCGTGCTCCTTCCCTTCCCAGGGCACTCTGCAGGAACCACTAGAGTCAGACAGACCAGGGTGCCAAGGGGATATCTTAAGGGCCAGGAACGTGGAGGGGGCACTTTGTGAATGAGAGGAAGCTACATCTGGACAAGGAGAGTCAACGAGAGGATCAGTGAGATAAGTGAAGGGGAGCAAACAGACTAAGCTTCTAAACTAAAATGGAGAAATTCAAACTGAATTACCCCTTTCGCATACATGGACACTTATTGAAAGATGAGATAAGTGAGGCCCAGAGAACAGGAACTTTCCTGCCCAAGTGCTTTGAAGCCAGAAGCTGAACTGGGTTCCAGCAGGGCTCCTCCCCATTCCTCCCTGTGGTGGAGGGGAAGCCTCTTCAACCAAGACTGCTATGAATGGGGACAGTGAAGAAGGTCTTTGGAAGCAGAGAAAACGATGGTCTTTGGAAGGTAGGTGAGGATGGGTCAGTGATTGGAAGAGTGGTGGTGCAGAGGCCATGAAAGGGGAGCCCAAGCAAATCCCCAAACTCACACGGTAGTCATGACCTTGAGAGAACCTGAACGGAAACGCAGTATCTTTTTCTTGAGAGCGTGGGAAGCCTTGATCTTCACAAAGACTTTGGCTGGGCCAGCGTGTGCCCCTCCACCAGCACCACCCCCTGGCCCAGAGGCCGCTGTGGCGGCCACTAGCTGCTGCGGCCACACGAGGCCACCACTGCCATCTGAGTCGCTGGATGCAGAGCTGAAAGCCGGCGACTCGCCCTCACTGGCGCTCGATTCACTCTCCCCATAACCCCCGCCAACGCCGCATGTTGGCCCCCGGCGTCCTAGGGGCCCCGGGCGTCCAGCTGAGCACTCTGAGTCGCTGCCCGCACAGCCATAAAGCAGACGGCGCTGAGGAGCTGACGGGGATGGGACAGGCCCTGGACCTCGGGCCGGTGGGGCGCGGGGACGACCGCGGCGTCCATCGGCAGCGTCAATCTCGGCCGTGGAGCGCCACCGGCGGCAGGACCCTGCGGCCTGAGCCGCGAGGGTGGGCGCTGGACCACGGCGGGGCCGTGGCGGGCGAGGCTCTTCCCGTTCCGCTGTGGGGTACTTGGGGGGGCCTGGAGGAGCCGCGGGGGCGCGCCCCAGTAGGCTGGTCTCAGACTGGGAGCGCGCGGCCTTGCGAGCCCTGGGCGAGCCCCGGCGACCGGAGGCCTCGGTTATGCGTCCGCGGCGGCCAGCTGCCCGGGGACGCTCCCGGGGTGGTGACTGCTCCACGCTGCGGCCACGGGTCAGTGGCGGCGGTTTGCGGCGCGCCGCGCGGCCAGGGAGGCCGCGGGTGGCGGCCTGCGCACCTGGGATGTACTGTGCCTTTACCAGGCGACCCTCAGCCGGGCTGTCAGGAGGCGAGGGGGCAGCGGGCGACGGGGCGGGCTCCACCGCCGCCTCCGACTCCCACGGCGAGGCCCAGGCGCGGCTCAAGGCTGCCGGGCTGGTGGGACGGCCCCCGGCGCGCTCCACCGACGGCTCTGTCGCGGGTCGCGCGCCCCCGGGGGGCGGGGACGCGTCGGGCGGCCGCTGGCGCATGCTGTTCTGGCGCCGTGGGCCACCGTCCGCGCCCCCGGGACTGGTCCGGGGCTGGCCCGCCCCCCGACGGCGGCGCCTGCGCAGGAGCGCTGAGATGTAGCCGTCCAGGGGCCGCCCCGCGCCCCCCGCGTCCGGAGAGTCGGTCGGAGGGCGGCTGCAGGGCCGCGGGCTGCGCAGCGCCACGGCGTGCAGAGGGCTGGGCGTCAGAAAGGGCCCGGCGCGGGCCCGCCGCTCCGCTGAGGAGCAGGCCTCTGTGCCCGCAGACCCTGCTGCCGTCGGGTAGGGCGCTGAGAAGGACCGTGGTACCGCTGCCCGAGCGCTCACCATCTCCGGAGCGCTGGGACTGGCGTCTCCTGGGGAATGGAGGCAAAAAAGGGGGGGGAGAGGGTCGCAAAGTTCTTTCTCATCCAGCCCAAAAGGGGCTGGTTGCCTCCCTCCCTCCCCAACTCCATCTCATCAAAAATCCTGCTTTCCCACCTTCCCTCTGCTAAGGTTATTAACAAAATCTTCACAGGGGCCTGCAGGACCTGTATAACTTGTCCTAACCCTCATCTTTCACCCCTCTCCTCTACATTCCTAGGTTTCCAGCCACAGTGGCCTTCTGGAAGCACAGGTTAGTCATGCTCTGGCCTCAGGCCTTTGTGCTTGCCATTCCCCCTACCTGGAGCCTTCCTCTCCCAGGATACCTGCTAGAGGCACTCCTTCACTTCAAAACACCACTCAATTGTTAGTCTCAGTGAAGACCTTCCCAGCAAAGCAACACTCCCTAGTACCTTTCCCTGCTTTATTTCTTCTCAGAGCACATGCAAATATCTAGTACCTTGGATATTTTGCTTATTTATCTTGTACATTATCTATTCCTCCAACCATAAATGTCAGATGGATGAGGACAGGGATTTGTCTGTTTTCTTCATTGCTATATCCCTCATTCCTAGCATGATAGCACATAGTAGGGGCCCCAAAACTTACTTGTATAAATGAGTAACAGTAGTTCTTGGTTACTGAGTGACTATCATGTGCCAAGTCCAATGCCTTAGGGCAGAGACTCACTGACAACTCAAAACATCCCCAAGAAGCAGGCGCTGTTATCATTCCATTTTAACAGACAGAGAAACAGAGGCCCAGAAAGAAGACACATGCTCAGAATCACAGGAAAAGGGAATGTCAAGGTCAGAATTTGAATCCAGGTCTGACTCAGAAATTTATGCTCAAAATCATCCTCTTACTGTCCTTCCTTCCTTGGCTTTGGAGCTCCACCCCCCACCCACCTTACCTAGGGACTTGGGCCTCTCGCTGGCATAGATGCCCCGGGGTTCAGAGGGACCCAGGCGTCCATAGGAGCCAGATCCAGAGAAGCCACTGTCCCCACAGAAGGTTGAAGGTGGTGAATCTGGACCTCCTGTGGAGCTGGGGTCTTCGTAGAAGCCTGGATTCCCAGAAGAAGCAGAGAGACAATCAGGGGGTTTGGGTGGGAAAACCAGGGGTGTAGAAAGGAGATGGGCAGGGAGAGACAGAGGGACCCTGAGAAATAGGGTATGTAAATAGAGATGTCCCAGGCAGACACTACCCCACCACCCATGCTTACCAGAGCTGCGCCCGCTCTCCTGTTCCAGGCCCCCAGACTCCAGGCTCAGGTCTCCCAGCTGCTGGCCCAGGTCCCAGATGAGCCCGGGAAGGGCCTCCTAAGGGCATGGGGAGAGCAGGATGGTCAGAAGGCCCCCAATCTTCTGCCTAGCTAATCCCCTATTCCATGAGCTCATGGGCAGAGTTTGCTTTAACAATGAGGGTCTGACTTCAAAAGAAAAAAAGGAGTAGCTGAGTCCCACAACCTCCTCAAGATCTCTGTCCCTTCATCCCCATAGAAAGTCCTTCTAACTCTAGTCCTTCATGCTGCAGTTTCACCTTATCTCTCTTACATGTGATGAGACCTCGTCTCTTGCCCCTTCCCTATCAACTCTTTCCCAATCTGTGCTTACCTAACCCCTATTAGAATGCCCCTCTTTGAGTCTAACTTCAGGGTATTTTTTCTTTTTCTTTTTCTTTTTTTTTTTTTTTTGCAGTTTTTGGCCGGGTCTGGGTTTGAACACACCACCCCCGGGATATGGGGCTGGCGCCCTACTCCTTTGAGCCACAGGGCCGCCCCTAACTTCAGGTCCTTTTTTTTTTTTTTTTTTTTTTTAAGACAGAGCCTCACTTTGTCACCCTTGGTAGAGTGCTGTGGCATCACAGCTCACAGCAACCTCAAACTCTTGGGCTCAAGTGATCCTCTTGCCTCAGCCTCCCGAGTAGCTGGGACTACAGGCACCTGCCACAACGCCCAGCACCTGCCACAATGCTCAGGCTGGTCTTGAACCTGTGAGTTCAGGCAATCCACCTGCCTCAGTCTCCGAAGTGCTGGGATTACAGGCGTGAGCCACCATGCCCAGCTATGCTCGGCTATTTTTAGAGACGGGGTCTCGCTCTGGCTCAGACTGGTCTTGAACTCCTGAACTCAGGCAATCCACCCAGCTTGGCCTCCCAGAGTGCTAGGATTACAGGCCATCCACCATGCTGGCCATATGTCTTCTTTCCATAAGGACAATTCACTGCTAAAAGGTGGTGTCCAGGACCCAGCAGATTGCTGAGCCATGGGCCTGCCTTCTCCCAGTCTTTCTTCTTTTTCAGATGTTCCCATCTTCCCCATTGACCGTTATCACCAATTAAAAGTCCTTTTGCAAGTATTCCTTAAGTCTTCCTTGCTGCAGACTAACTCCTTCCCTTATATGGAAAACATAGGCTGACCACAACTCCTACACCTCTTTTTTTGCATTTTTTGGCCGGGGCTGGGTTTGAACCTGCCACCTCCAGCACATGGGGCGGTGCCCTACTCCTTTGAGCCACAGGCACTGCCCTCCTACACCTCTTTGCTCCTTTCTTTAGAAAGAATTTCCATGCTTCCTGAAAAGTCCTTCTGTGAGTCTAGCCTTACTAGTGGTACTGGAGCAATCATCCCCAGCAAATTACTTTGTTCCCTGGACCACATCCTCCTCTTGCCCTTGCTCCAGTCCCTTCAAAAGTCCCCAGTGTCTGTTTACCACTCCCATGGCCAAAACAAATTTCTGAGTCCACCCTGGATCCTTTTGCTGCAAGAAAAGATCATTTCATATCAGATGTGAATAAATGGAGATGAAAAAACCCTCTTAGAGAAGTGATGGTAACAGTGGGTGGGATAGGGGCTGAAACAACACAGATGGGGTCTCCAAGATGTTAGGACTTAACCCCATTTTGGAAAACTGAGGGTCTGAGTCAGGGAAAAGTCTCACATGAATCTGACTGAAGCCTGGGGCTGAGCCAAGGATGAGGACCGTTGACCCTCAGACAAAAGCGGCTTGTCTGGGCAGCAGGAGGAAGGGAAGAGAGGAGGAGGGGCTGAGAGGACAGGCACCCGGCCCTGCCTATTTAGGGCAGAAAGACTGGCTGGCTCCCCCCACAGCCACAACCTACCCCTCACCCCCAGCTTCTGAATCCTGTGGCCGTCCCCTCCCCTTCCCCTAGAACAGAAGCCCCCATAGGGAGCATGTTTATGTGAGAAAGGTCAACAAATCATTCCAGTTTGGGGTTCCTGCCCTGGGTATGTAACATGTTCATGGTGGAGTCAAAACTCTAAAAAGCAGCTGAATTGTGTAGCATCAGGGAGCAGTTAAAAAATCACGGACTGCCCATATGCCCTGTGCTATGTCTCCCATAAATCTCTGGCTTGTTCACTTGGCTTAGCTATGCTGGCCTCATTGCTGTCCTTCAGAAATGCCATGCATGGTCCTGCCTTAGGAGAATGTTTCCTGCTGGCTCACTCCCTTGCTTCATTCAGGTCTTTAGTTGGGTGATCTCTTCTCTGACACCTTTCCAAAATAGTTCCCCTGTCATTCTACACAGAGTTGCCCTACTTTGGGTTTTTTTCCTTTACATATCAGTAATCTCTTGATTTAAAATTATCTATCGACATGTAATTTGTTGAATCTCTCACTACAATGTTAGTCCTAGGAAGGCAGAGATTTCTGTCTCTTTTGTTCATAGCTGTACCCCCTGCCAGTGCCCAGGACAATGCTTGGCACGAAGTAGATGCTCAGGAAATATTTGAAGGAAGAATGAATATACACAATGGAATACTATGTGGCTGTTAAAATGGAATGGGGCAAATTTCTATATAGAACCATCATCACCAAGGTATAACATTTAGCAAAAAGAGGAAAGTACAGAACTCATATGGCATGAGCAAGAGTGAGTTATAATTACCTGGAGGGCTTGTTAAAAACCAAACTACTGAGTCCCACTTCCAGAGCTTACCATTCCAGTCTGGAGTTGAGCCCAAGAATTTGCACGTCTAACAAGTTCCATGTGATGTGCTGCTGTTGGTCCAGGACCCACACTATGGGAACCACTGGCATCATCTCCGGGACCCCACTCAAGAAAGTGGAATTTGTGAAAAGCACGGCTCCACACTTTTTGGTACATAAGCTGTTTCTCAGTAGAAACATTGAAAGAGGTCTGAAAGGACTCACACCAAGGTAAAAATAATAGTGACCTTAGAGGAGAGGCTGGATTTACGAGAGTTCAAGGAAGGAATGGATAATAGAATGAAGTGTTTTTTTCTGTTTGTTTTTGTTTTTTCTTGACACAGAGTCTCACTCTGCCACCCTGGATAGAGTACCATGGCGTTGTCTTAGGTCACAGCAACCTTAAACAAACTCTTGGGCTTGAGCAATCTTGCCTCAGCCTCCCAATAGCTGGGACCATAGGCGCCCTGCTGCCATGCCCGTTAGTTTTTTTCTATTTTTATTAGAAACAGGGTCTCACTTTTGTTCAGACTGGTCCCAAACTCCTGAGCTGAAGCAATCCACCCACCTTGGCCTCCCAGAGTGCTGGGATTATAGGCATGAGCCACAGCACCAGCCTACAATGAAATGTTTAGGAAGGCAGGATTTGGCACCAGATTCTCAGGAATCAAATTCAGCTTTTCACTTCTCTGGGCCTCAGTTTCCTGGTCTATAACATGGGTATTATATGACTCCATCTCTTACAGGATTGTTGAAGGGAGTAAATGAGCTAAGACAGCAGTTCCTTTTAATGTGTAATAAATGCTAAATTGTACTATTGCATGAAAGCTATGCATTTCTTACAAGGAAAATAGAAAATTGTGTTTTCCTTATATAATTCAAAAGAAATGTAAAAGGGTGTGAAACTTTGTCTCAAAAAAAAAAAAGTTAGTCAGGAATCCCACATACTCAGTACTTATTTGAAACTAGTTGATGAACAACCACAGGCCCACACGAGAGGAAAAACATAATTTAATTAAAAAAACAGGGAAAGGAGGGAAGGGGGCTCAGTAAACTTCCATCTAATGGGTATAATACAGGGGTATATGACACATCTCCTGGGTGAAGGACTCAAATACAACATGGACTTTTCCTATCAAATGCAAATAATATTACCTAATTCTATATACCCTTATTATATTAATCCAAAATTAAAAAAAAATTAGTCAGGTGTGGTGGTGCACACCTGTAGTCCCAGTTACAAAGGAGGCTTAGGCAGGAGGATGTCTTGGGCCCAGGGTTTGAAGTTACAGTGAGTTATTATCATACTATTGCATTTCAGCTTGGATGGCAGAGCTAGACCTGTCCCTAAAGAAATAATAATAATAAATAAATAAATAATATAGAAAAGGATGGATTTTCTCCAGCTCTATCTAATTTCAGTTCTTCCACTACAGGGAGGAGCAGCAAGAGTTAGGGGAACAGATAGGAGAAGCCTACCCTCCCCAGTGACTGGACCCTCTCTAAATATCTTCCACAGTTGACACCCCTCTCTGTGCAAGTCTGACCTCATTCTTTCCAGCTGCAAAAGGATGAATCTTTAAAAGATCAGAAGGTCTTTGTCCTGAATCTGGCTCTGCCTCCTCACAATGCCTCTGGTCCTTTTTCTGCAAGCAGGCTGTCCAACTCAGGCAGGCTTAACAAGAGGGTGCTTAGGACCCCTGAAGGCTCTTTTGCCCAAACTTCTCTGACCTTATTCTTTTCCTCATATGCGCCTAGTAGGTTTTCCCAATGCCCTTTGAGCTCTGTTAGGAAGTCCTTCTGCAAGTCTAACCTAAATCCTTCTTGCTGGAAGGAACAGTTTTCCTTCCTGGGAGCAAACAGGACCCAGGGAGCCCCTGTCCCTGCTGCTCTTCTCTGTGACACCCCTAGTCTTTACCTGGCATCTCCATCATTCCTTTTAGAAAGTAATTAAATCTGGCTTCATTCTTCAAAGGGAGTATATTCCTGAGTGGGGGATTGAGGTGGAGGTGACTTATCATAAAGCAAGGGCTCAAAGATCAGAGGAGGCCCCTACCCCCTGTTCAGAAGGACCCAGGAACCCCCAACACTAGAGGGGTTTATATTTAGCACTTCTCCACTCCTCCCTCACTGCTAAGTGCTGCTGTCTCTCCCCCCCCCCCCCCATCGCCTGCCACCGCCTCCTCCCTGATGCCGGGAGGAGATGCCTCCCTGATGCCTAGCGACTGGGGGTTGGGGGGAGGCCTTTCTACTACCACCTCAAGCCGGTAGGACAGAGGGCTGGCTGAAGGGGACACAGAAGGGCAGAGAAGAGGGAGTCAGAGGGGCAGAGATGGTGAAGGTGAAGGGCAAAAGCAGGGACACTGAGGGACAGCAGGGGAAGGACACAGCTAGCCCTTACTCATGCCTTCTCCTCTTGTCAGGATGGGAGGCACCTTCAAAGCCCAGCCAGCTTGAGGTGGGGGGAGCTGGTGAGGGCCCCCACCGTCCCTCTCTAACTTTGGGAGGGGGTGGAGCCTCCCACAGCTGTTTCTGTTTCCAGAGAAGAATGTGCACTCCTGAGATGGGGAGGGGCTGGGCATGCAGCCCCGGAGTCTGGCTTCAGTCCTCTTCCCTACTTCTCATCTAGGGAGGGGCAGGTCAGCAGCCAGGAGAGCCCCCTCCACTGCAACCTCAGCTCAGGTTTCCCCAAACGGGAAGTTCTGACCACACACAGGCTTGGGGATGGGATCTGCAAGTGGAGCTGGGGTCTGCAGGCTGGGGGGAGGGGAAGAGAGACTGGGACGTGGGGCAGAAAGAGAGGTGCAGAAATGCAAGAAGGGAAGACCAGAGAAAGACACAGAGGGAAATAGCGACAAAAAGACAAGATTAAGAAAAAGAAGCAGACACAGAAAGTCACGGAGATCTGGCAGTAAGGAGAGTGAGGGAAACCCAGGACAGGTTGGGAGACTGAAGGATTGACACAGAAAAAGGGAGCGAGATAGTTTCTCTTTGAGTCATTCTGGAGATCTCTGCTCATCTTCCACCATTAGAGCAACCGGAGTCCTGAAGTCAGACCCGGTGCTGCCTCAACATTTATCCTCTTGGATTAGCGAGGGCTGTGACCAGGTAGGAAAGAGGGAAAGTGTCACCTAAGGGTCAAGATCCCAGAGGGGGTCCTCAGGGACTGTGAGCTTCCTTCCTGTCAGCAGTGGTCTCTCCCTCAGGAGGCTCTAAGATCCCCTTTTCCCACCCCGCCCCCTCAGGAGATCTCCAAGCACACCAGGACTTAGGGAAGATGGAGCCCTGCTAGCGGGGCCCAGAGAAGGGGATATCTGGATCCTGGCTGTATGACCTCGGGTGAGTCGCTTGCTCTCTCTGAGCCTCGATTTCTTTCTCTGTAAAATGGGGACTATCACCCCCTGTCTCGAAAGCTGCAAGAACACAACGCATGCAAAGTACCCAGACCCGGGCTTGACACCCACTTAGCGAACAGAAGGATTTTCTTTGGGGAAAGGGTATAGGAGATGGGGGTCTAGCTTTCTTATGCTCCCCTCCCCCGCAGAGTCGATGCTTCTCGCCTTCCTCGATTTGGGGGCGGGGAGGCCAGGTCCCTCCCGCCACCGAACTCCGGGGTCTCCGGCCCCACCCCCTGTCCTTTCTCACTCCCTGCCTACCCGCCCCACCCCCCACGGTTGTCTGAGCATCCAACTTCAACAGACAGACAGACAGACCCAGGTGGGGGGTGGAGGGACACATGGACAGACGGCCCCTTACCAGCTGTTCCTCCAGGGCCGCTGCGGCCCGGCGCGCCGCCGCCGCATCTTCATCCTCGTCGGCGTCTTCCTCGTCCTCGGCCTCGGCGGCCCCCATTCCGGGCTGGGCCAGCCGCAGAGCCTGCTGCACGCGGTACTCCTGCCTCTCCCGGAGCCAGTGCAACTCGCAGAGCCCTGCCAGGCTACCCTCCAGCCAGCCCCGCAGCCGGCCCCGCTCGGGGCTCACCGGGAACGAGAAGGCCCTGATCATGGCTGCAGCCCCCAGCCCCAGCCCGGCCGGGCCCCGCGGCCACCCCTCTCCCGGTCCCACCTCCCCGCCCCAGCAGCCCGCCCGCCCGCCCGCTGGCCGGGCTGTCACCGTCTCATCTGCATAGGCGCCCGCCCATTGGGCCGCCCACCCGAGCCTTATCTGTATGACCACGCCCCCGGAGACAGAGCAACCACAGCCTATTGGCGAGTACCCTTCTTTACCGTGAAGCTGGGCAGTGCATCAGCACCGCCCAACACGACGCATGCTCGCAGCTACCTACTCCCTGTTCTCTCCACGCCCCCCAGCCAACGCTTCTTGGTCTGGGCCACGCCCCCCCACGCGTCACAATGAAACAAGTCCGCCCTTGCTTCAATGCCATTGGTCTTTGCTTCCCCGGTCCTGCAGCGGGTTCCTCCCTCTTGCGGGCGAGCTCTGACTACCATTGGACTGTCCGCCGGGAGGGGAAGGGTGATCTATAAATAGAGAATGGATCCACGTGATAGTTTAGCAGCTGCTTCTGCTCCCCCCGCCACCCTAGGCTTCAGCTTCTGAGGCTGCGCAGGGGAAGAAAAGGGTTAGCGGGTCGAGCCCTGATTTAGCCTCCACTGCAGGAAGCCTTCCCAGACACTCAGCTATAAATGAGACCAACGTCCTCGGATAAATTATGCTTCTAAGGCGAGCCAGCTTCGCGGTCTTGGGGCCCGCTTAGAAAGGCCCTTGTGTCTGGTTTAATGTTTCGCTACTGCTGTCTGACATTCTTGTTTTTTGAGCAAGTGGTACCACATTTTCATTTTGCATTAGGCCGGTCAAATTATGTAGCTGGTCTTGCTTGTTAATAGTTTAAGAACGGTTGTATCCCAAATTCTGGAACTATAAAACCCTGGGTGATTCTGTGATTTACCAGAACAGACTCTAAGCGACTTTGTCCCCCAGGTCCTGTGAGGCTGTGTTCTCATTCTCCGAATCCAGGGGCTTTTGTTTTACGTTCTAAGAAGCTTTGTTCTCAGACTTCTACGATGCTCTGTTCTCAATGTTCTGTGGTTCTAGGAGTCTGAGCCTAACATTGGTTTCCAAGACTTCCTTTCCCCCCGGCTTCGCAGACAGGGCTGGTGCACCCTCCTGCGGCCAGCCTGTGTCAGTACGTGGAGAATACCTCCCTACAACCTTCAGAACTGCTAGCTATAATATTCATACCCATTCCTCAGACAGACCCTGACTCTAAAAGCCATGCCCCAGAAGATCCTATGAGAACGTCCCTCTTTATGATTCCCTGTGCACTAAGTCACCTTGTGGTAAGGTGGAAAGGCAGTGGCAGAAGGAATACTACCCAACACATTCTATGAAGCAAACATCACCTTGATCTGCAACCAGGAAAAGACCCAACAAGAAAAGAAAATTATAGACCAATATCATTAATGAATATTGATGCAAAAATATTCAACAAGATTTTAGCAAACAGAATCCAGCAATACATCAAACAAATTATACACCATGACCAAGTGGGTTTTATCCCAGGGTCTCAAGGCTGGTTCAATAAAAGTTAATCTATAAATATAATTCATCACATAAACAAATTAAAAAACAAAGCATACGATTCTCTCAATTGATGCAGAAAAAGCTTTTGATAATATCCAGCATCCTTTCATGATCAGAACACTTAAGAAAATGAGTATAGAAGGGACATTTCTTAAACTGATAGAGGCCATCTACAGCAAACTCACAGCCAATATCATATTGAATTGAGTTAAATTGAAATAGTTTCCACTCAGATCAGGAACGAGGCAAGGTTGCCCATTGTCTCCACTGCTTTTTAACATTGTACTGAAAGTCTTAGCCATCACAATTAGGCAAGAAAAGGCAATCAAGGGTATCCACATAGGGTCAGAAGAGATCAAACTTTCACTCTTTGCAGATGATATGATTGTATATCTGGAAAATACCAGGGATTCTTCTACAAAACTCTTAGAAGTGATCAAGGAATACAGCAGCGTCTCAGGTTACAAAATCAACACTCATAATATCTGTAGCCTTTATATATACCAACAATAGTCATGCTGAAAAAAGTCAAGGACTGTATTCCATTCACGGTAGTGCCAAAGAAGATGAAATATTTGGGAGTTTACCTAATGAAGGATGTGAAAGATCTCTATAAAGAGAACTATGAAACTCTAAGAAAAGAAATAGCTGAAGATGTTAACAAATGGAAAAACATACCATGCTCATGGCTGGGAATAATCAACATTGTTAAAATGTCCATACTACCCAAAGCAATATACAATTTTAATAAAATCCCTATTAAAGCTCTACTGTCATACTTGAAAGATCTCAAAAAAAATCTTGAAAGATCTCGAAAAAAAATAGAATCAGAAAAAACCTCGAATAGCCAAGACATTACTCAGAAATAAAAACAAAGCAGGAGGACTCACACTACCAGACCTCAGACCATACTATAAATCAATAGTGATCAAAACAGCATGGTACTGGCACAAAAACAGAGAGGTAGATATATGGAACAGAATAGAGAACCAAGAGATGAACCCAGCTACTTACTGTTATTTGATCTTTGACAAGCCAATTAAAAACATTCAGTGGGGAAAAGATTCCCT
>CAUYPK010135541.1:0-15028 GCA_963574355.1 Loris lydekkerianus
TTTCACACTCCCTCCATCTGACGTCCCCCTCCCCTTCCATTCTCCCCCTCCTTCATCCTGGGCCATAGTTGTGAAAGTGTGAGTGATTATAAATTGGTTTCATAACAGTCCTGAGTACATCGGATACTTTTTCCTCTATTCCAGCTCCATCCATATAAACATAAAATGGTAAAGTCTCCATCATTTTTAATATACCACAATTATTAATCCATTCATGGGTTGAGGGGCACTTGGGCTTCTTCCATCACTTGGCAATTATGAATTGAGCTGCAATGAACAATCTGGTGCAAATATCTTCCTTATAAAGTGATTTGGGGTCTTTTGGATATACTCCTAGTAGAGGAATTGCAGGATCAAACGGCAGGTCCACTATTAGATCTCTGAGTATTCTCCATACTTCTTTCCAAAAGGGATGCAATAACTTGCATTCCCACCAGCAGTGCAGAAGTATTCCTTTTCTCCACATCCATGCCAAAATCTGTAGTTTTGGGATTTTGTTATATGAGCCACTTTTATGGGAGTTAGATGATATCTCAAAGTGGTTTTGATTTGCATTTCTCTGATGATTAAAGATGATAAGCATTTTTCATGTGTCTGTAGGCCATGTGCCTATCTTCTTCAGAGAAGCTTCTGTTCAAGTCCCTTGCCCACAATGAAATGGGATTACTTATTCTTTTCTTATTAATAAGTTCTCTGTGGATTCTGGTTATCAAACCTTTCTCAGAAACATAACCCACAAATATCCTCTCCCATTCTGAGGGCTGTCTGCTTGTTTTCCTTACCGTGTTCTTGGCTGTGCAGAAGTTTTAAGTTTGATCAGATCCCAGTATTGTATTTCTGGTGTTGCTTCAATTGTCTGGGGGGTCCTCCTCATAAAGTATTCTCCCAGGATGATTTCTACAAGTGTTTCCCCTGCACTCTCTCCAAGAATCTTTATAGTTTCATGTCTTAAGTTTAAATTTTTTATCTAGTGGGAGTCAATTTTTGTTAATGGTGAGAAGTGTGGGTCCAGTTTCAGTCTTATGCAATTTGCCAGCCAGTTCTCCCAGCACCATTTGTTAAATAGGGCCGCCAATGTCTTCGTAAGTATTCAAGACAAGAGGCTGCCAGTGGCTGGAGATGGGACAAAAGGCTGAATATCAAGAGGCAAAAAGTGAGAGAAATGCTCTTATCTTGATTGTGATGGTGGTTACATAACTGAATACATTGGTCAAAACATCATACTTCACATGTAATGGTAATGAATTTTAGTATGTAAATTATATATACCTCAGTAAACACATCTTCTAAAAAAGTGCCATTACTTTCACTAATGATTAGGAAAATGAAAAGTAAACAATAAGATTAATTTTTTTACCTCTCTGACAATTTCTAAGACGTTTGCTTTCATGACTATAAAAATACAATCTCACAGATAGCATGGATATTAATCAGTACAAAAAATCTGTAGAAGGCAATTTAGAATATATGTCAAAATTTTAAGGGTACATTTCCTTCAACTCAAGATCTTCACTTTCAGAGAAAAACTGAATATATGTTGTTTTGTTTATAAGACAATGCATGTGGATCAAAGCTGTTGGAACAAGTTACATATAGTTGTTGAAATTATTAAAGAAATGTATACATTGTCTATAAATTCCTGCATCCCAGTGAGCTTCTGGTATTATTTCTGGTATTATTTCACGGTACAGACTAATTTTTAGATGACACTTTACTAAGAATTTAGTAAGATCTTAAATCTTATACAGAAAGTAAGTACTTACATTTTTAATGAAATTGTCACCTAGATAAAGCTTGACAAAGGGGGAGTCTTATCGCGTCGTATTAAAAACAAACATTTTAAATATAAAACTGCATATTATCCTGAATATATGTTGATGACTAGGTTTTATGCAGATGACACAATTTGTATTGGTCAGCCAACAAACACTGACATTTAATCTCTAGATTTTGATCATTTGTAACTATAGCCAAAAAAACAAAATAAATTATGAATTGCAGATAAAATTACCATGAGACTTTTTAGAGAAAGGTATAAATTAGAAAAATCTCATAAGTCAAAGATGATTGCAGCCAAAGCTATAGAGGACTCTTTGACCAGAAGTTGTATTTCCCACTTCCATATTGCTCCATTGACAATTAAGATTAAATGTATTGCTATTTAATCAAATTCAAATTTGCTTAGACTCTGATATGAACTACTACTACCAAAATTAGTTTTGCTCAGTTCAACTCAGGCTCAAAGTCAATCCTATTGGTTTTTAACATGTATAAATGTTATGCATTCATCATATTGCCGTGATAGGACCATGGTAGAAAAAGAAAATTCAGAAGCAAACCAGAGTCATATACCAGGCCATGTGCTTTGAAGGTCATGCTGAGGAATGAGGAAAAATTCTACGGGTGAAAAGAGAGCAATGGCATTTGGCAAGGCAGTTAAAGTTATACAATTAACCCTTGAACAACAGGGGTTTGAACCATGAAGGTTTTTTTTCTTCTGTCCATGCCACCCGGAGACAGAAAGCCCAACTCCTCCTTCTCATCTTCCTCCTCAGCCTATTCAATACAAAAATGATAAGGATGAAGACCTTTATGATGATCCACTTCCACCTAGTGAATAGTACATATAATTTCTCTTCCTTGTGATTTTCTTTATATTTTTTCTCTTGCTTACTTTATTATAAGAATGCATCATATAATACATATACAAAATACATGTTAATTGACCATTTGTTATCATGAAGGCTTCCAGTCACGAGTAGACTCTCAGTAGTTGAGTTTTGGGGGCATAGAAGTTATACATGGATTTTTGACTATGCAGGAAGGATCAATGACCCTAAGCTCTGCATTGTTCATGAGTCAATTGTATTTCTGTTGGGCGTCTAGTTGACCTCAACCTGAGACAATGGCCAGCTAAGGAGACGGTGCTGAGGAAAGAAAAACTTACACTGAACTTAATGCATCAATCCAGAAGCCTGTAAGAGCACACACTGTTCCATGTGCCTGGTGACTGCATAAGAACAATGCAGTACCTTCCCTGTTTCCCAGAGTCTTTTTATTAGTTACATAACAGAGTATACATGCAAGGATGCACAGTAGTCAATAGTCAGCAAACAAGGTCAAGAATGAAAGAGGGGAGATTACAGCCCCCAGGAAGGTTGAGTAAAAGGTAAGCAAGGGCCTAGGGTAATAGAGTATCTGAGGTGGCCAAATACCAGTGCAGCAGAAGAGAGGGGGTGGAGAGTAAGCCCCATCACCTCAGACAGACATTTCAGCTTCTCTAGTCTAAGCCACTAGTTGATGACCTCAGCTGTCTGATTTCCCCATTCATGGCTAGTTACATAGATATTCCCCTGACTGAGCACTTTACCCTGAGTTGGAAGGTCCATGAGGAATTCAGTCTATCTCCCACATATTTCCATTTGTGAAGAGATCAAATTTTTACTGGTGTGAAGTATGGTTACAAAGAGGCTACACCAAAGGCAGGAAGACAAGCAAAGTGCATATATAAAGCAGTGAAAAAAACTGGGCTGATGGAGTCCAAAGAAAGTAACTGAGACAGAGAATGGAGGGAGATGGTAGGAGGAGGGCAGGACAGGAATGACAGTGGGAGTGGCAAAGAAAGGAGACAGAGAAAGTAGGAGCTCAAGGCTGGAGCCATCACTGTGATCTAGGCAATGCAAACAGATCCTATGCCCTTTTTGGTGAGCCTGACGACCCTAGTGGGAGAGGGAAGTTCTCAGACCTGCTAAAAGAAATATCCTATAGAGATGAGCTCATTCTTAATTGAAATGTTTATGTTAAAAGACAAGAAAAAACTACACTTGACAAACCAAGAACAGGTAGGTCTCATTTTCTAATTTTAGAAAGTATGTGGGAAAAAATATCATGTAATGAACAGTACTGCTAAGGTCTAAAGTGCCTTCTAAATGGTCTTGATTAGGCAATATATGAATTGTCAAAAAAAAAAAAAATTCCAGATTTTACATGACCTATTATAAAAATTTACCAAAATACCTGAGGTTGTTGTATCTTGATACAGAATTATAATAACCTAAATACCTACTATACAATGTTCTCTCAGGAGAGTAGAAAATAACAACCTCCATCGATTCATTTGTCTAGTAGCTTGAAGTCTCTTGCCCATAGCTAGAAGAACAGTCAGAATATTTCAACAGGGCTTTGTAAAACAAGTGAAATTGAGCTTGACTCCCTAAATAAATAAGAGTTCTTCAAAACTGTGTTTCTTTGGGCTGGGCACAATGGTTCATGCCTATAATCCTAGCACTCTGAGAGGCCTGAATCATGTCAGCATGCCATTAATAATACTGCCTCCCCCAAGTTATTAGTTCTGCAAAAGTCCAGGATGGAATGACTTCAAAGAGAATTTAAGATACAAATGAAAAATCTGGAGAAACTACAATGTGAGATCAAACAAATAAAGAATAATCTAATTTGAAGGCATATAAAAAATAAAATTTTACACCCCAACATTCTTCCATTGAAGAAGTGCAGCAGGTGAGAAGTTGTAGAGAATAGATACATGCAGGACAAAGCCTGTATTTTAATCCCAGAGCTATTTATAACTTTTACAACAAGTCTATCGATCCTATGCTCCTATAACTCAAAAGATCAAAAGCCCATTCTCAAAACACCTGTTATTTCAGGCACATAGAAATACCCCCTTTGAACTATCCAGCCTTAACTCTTTGTGAACCAGAAGAGACACCAAGGCATTTTTGAGACAGAAAGTTCAATATCTTCTCTAAAACAGCACCCAATGTTTAAGAAACTATTTGCCTTAGGGAAAAAACAATTCTATTGGATATTTAAAAAATTGAAGATGTTGCAAGATGTTGACAAATTTTTCTCTTAAAATCAACCCATATGGAGGTTGCTGTGAACTGTGACGCCACCACACTCTACCGAGGGCAACATAGTGAGACTCTGTCAAGAAAGAAAGAAAGAAAGAAAGAAAGAAAGAAGGAAGGAAGGAAGGAAGGAAGGAAGGAAGGAAGGAAAGAAAGAAAGAAAGAAAGAAAGAAAGAGAAAAAAAATCAACCCATAGAGCTAATAATGATTCAGCATGTTGTTTTTGGTCATTAAAATTCCTCTCACAGAAAGCAATATATTGGAAGATATGTTTACCAGCTGCCTAATCTTGTACCCTGGTCCATACATACCTCATTATGCCTTAGTCTATATGCAGTCAACACTTGGGCTTTCCCAATACTTTTCCATCATGTCACTACTAAATTTTGATAGAAAAAAAAAAAAATTGAATGATAGCTCTTTGAATTTTAAGGCTTTTGGTGAAACAATTCGCACTTGAATAAAGGAAACAAGATTTAACTATTTAAACCACTTTCAGCTTCATCAGACTAATAGTTCATGGTGCTCTTAGCCTTCTCTTTGTCTTCCTTAAAAATGCCTCCCCATGGAAAAGTTGACATCTGAAGTCTAATGATAAAAAGAGGAGCATGTTTTGTTTGTACAACACATGCAATAAAATACCACAAACCTTTTCTTATTGAACACATCTCTAGAGTCTACTTGAAGTGATTTCTTTTTATCATTCTCAGTACTTAGAATTAGGCTGAAGCAAGAGCTGGACTATAGCCAGAGGCAGCAGGAAATGAGGATTGCCACACACTGCAATGCAAAGAATAAATAAGATCATTACAGGTGGCCAAGGTGAATGTCAAAAACTTGACTTGAGGCTGTGCACTTTAAGTGGAAAAAAATATGACAAATCCTGGGTAATTTGACAACAATGTTATTGTTTGTGTCCCCTTCAAAATTCACGTTGGAATTCAATTCACGATGTAACAGTATAAAGAGGTGGGACCTTTGGAGAAGTAATTAAGTCTTGGGGGCTCCACCTTCATGAATGGGATTTGTGGCCTTATAAAAAAAAGCTTTGAGAAAGCTGCCTGGCCCTTGTTCCCTTTGCCTCCTGCCATGTGAGTATACAACAGTAGGCACTATCTTGGAAGTAAAGAGCAGCCCTCAGCGGGCATCAAATGTTCCGTACCTTGATCTTGGACTTACTATCCTCTAGAACTGTAAATGGTGCTATAGCAAAATATCTATAGATTTCTGGGGGATAGGGGTGCTTGTTTCTTTCTTTAGAGACTGGGTCATATTCTGTTGCCCCAGGCTGGAATACAGTGGCACAATCATAGCTCACTGCAGCCGCAAACTCCTGGGCTCAAGCAATCCTCCCACCCCAACCTATACACACATGCCACCATGCCTAGCTAATTTTTTTATTTTTTAGGTGCAGGGTCTCACTATGTTGCCCAAGCTAGTCTTGAACTCCTGGCCTCACAAGCAATCCTTCTATCTCAGCCACCCAATGTTCTGGGATTACAGGTGTAAAGTACTGCACCCAGCCAACTGTTGCTCTTATAAAGTACCCAGTCTCAGATATTTTACTATAGTACCATAAACAAACTAAGATTTCCCAAAAGCTTGTATTTAATAAATATTTTTGAACATAGACTTTGTAGTTTTATCTGTGGTTCTGTGTGAATATTGATACACCTTGATGTTTTTATTTACTTTATTAATAAACTTAATTCATATCTCTTGAGTTGGTAGCTGTGTGATTTATCTGGTGCAACCGATTTTGAACAGATAAAAACTTTTACTTACATTTCATATTTACAAAAATTTAAAGTTATATTCTAAAACTTTTTAAACAAACCATTGATGATCTGGATGAGACAGTAGAAGTAATGTTGGAGAAGGATAGATATAAGAGATAGTTAGAAATTTAAAATCAATAGTATTTGTTTATTAAGTAGCTATTGGATCGTGGCTGGGAGTTAAGAAAAAGCAGGAATCACTACCAATGACTATTTGTATGCCGTGTTTCTACTAACCAAATTTGAAGATGTAGGAAAGGCGCAGGCTTCACACTGATGATAAATATCTCATGTGTCTGTTTGTGCCATCTTGAAAATGATAACAATAAAAGCCATTATCGTAGTTATCATTGCCAGTTGTCTACCACAAGCCAATTTCTTATAAGTGGTTTTTTAGGCAGTATTCTATCTAATCCTCATACCTGTCATCATTTCCATTTTGCATACAAGGAAACTAAAGTAATTTGTCCCAGGTCACACAGCTGGTAAGTGACAGAGGCAACCTTTATGCCCAGGCATTTCAGATCCAAATTTCATGTTTCAAAAACAGGTGAGAAAAATCTCCAGAGCAATAATTTAATCAGACAAGAAGAGAAAAATTGTAGATAGAAGACAATTATGCCAAAATAAGAGATCTGAAAAAACTAAAAGCAAACACCATCAGAATGAAATTGTCTAAGAACTATTCTGTACAAACCAAGAGTGAGTATTGCCATTCTTGTTTGAGATTCTTACAAATTTTTGTGAAACCTGAACTGCATGAGTGTTATTCATCCATCAGCTTGTATAACTTCAGGCAGATTACTTAATCTCTCTGGCCCTTGTTTATTCACATCTGAAATTAGAACATAATGCTTCATGATCGCTAAAACTGACTTTCAGTTCTAAACTTCTGATATTCAAAAGAAAGAAACTTGCTCAAAATCCTTAAGCAAGCAGCATTTGCAAGTTCAGAAGAGGAACCTCACCAAGAAGGCAAAAGGTGGAATGTTCTTATACCACTATTTAATTTTAACGAAATATAAAACAAAACTTTTCCTTCTCTGCCATCTGATTGTTAAAGCAATTAAATAAGTTAAAGTATTTTAATGCAATGTCCCAAAAATGAATCGAACATTTTAATGAAGCTTCTTCTACTGAAAATGAGCTATTGTCAAAAAAACTAGGTAACCCTCCAGGACTCTGTAATGCCTTTATAAAGGAATTAAAATGTTCTTCCTTAGGGTTAGCTCATGTTCATTTACTCATAAACATGTTCCTTGAGCTTCCAACCGTTAGCTCCTGAAGATAAAGTAACAGTTTCAAGTATTCAATCCTTTTAACTCTAAATAGCTTGTTTCTTTTACCAAAAGTAAAGCTTTTCCCTCACTGTGTGACATACCAAGGGTATAAAAATTTTTAAAAAGGAAAAAACTCTATTAAAATCATAATACTCAAGTCACATTTGACTTCTGCAATTGCAAGAGATACAAGATACAATATACAAGATGGCAAACATTATTGGTCGGAGTATTACAATTTTAACACAATTTTTTTTTTCCTTTCTTAAAATGTGTATGCATTTTTAGCAACTTCTTTATTTTCATATCTATGAGTAACATCTTACAAAGAGGGAAAAAACAATCTGTGCCTATGCCTATGATCATTCATATTATAAACTAATGATTTCAAAGCCAGGCACAGTCACTCACACCTATAATCTCAGCACTTTGGGAAGCTGAGGGAGGAGGATTGCTCAAGCCCAGGAATTTGAGACCAACCTAAGCAACACAGCAAGACCCCCATCTCTACAATAAAATACGGTTAAATAAAATAGCCAAGTATGGTGCACGTGCCTGTAGTCCTGGCATATAGGAGGGCTGAAGCAGGAAGATCCCCTGAGCCCAGAAATTTAGGGTTGTAGTGATCTGTGACCCTGCCACTGCACTCCAGCTTGGGTGACAGAGCAAGATCCTTTCTCTAAAACAGGAAAAAAAAAAAAAACCTTGAATATTTGCTATAAAATTAAGCCATCTGATCCTTTTAATTCTAGCTGACTTTAAAGTCAGTATCAAATGATCTCTATAAGGACAAGGGGGTAGTTTATTAATGAATTCTTCTAAAAAGATTAATTCTTTTCCCAAGAAACTGCTGTGTGTCTTTAGCCCAGCTTTATAGTATCCGTATCAGTTTCTTATCATAGGCGAACAGGAGCCATCAGGACAATCCTTTGTCAGATGCTTCTAAGGACCTCTAGGATTTAGAGAAACTCCCTTAGTAATGTTACTGGCATGTTAATTGCTAAAACAGCAGTAGAAAATTGTTAAAGTTTTGCTTTCAGGAATTATAACAAAAAGCCACTATTCCAGATCAAATGCAAAGGAGATTTTTAAAAAAAATCTTGGAGGTTTATTAATAACAAAAATAAACAAGGCTATTCATACCTATTGTCTGCTCCTGATGGCCTTTCACACTTTTTCCCTGTACTATAGTGGTGGTGGCTTTTAAATAGAAGAACATGAGAGGCAAATTCTCTAAAATGAATTTCAGTTTTACATGTGTTTGCAACAGCTCATACTTTTTTGTGACCACAAAAAATACATGTGAACTGTATTTATGCAAGAAGCTACATTGTAGTAATATCTGAGTTCCTCTGGATGTTTAATATCTGAGTTCCTCTTGATGTGACCTTTGATAAGTTACTTAGCTCTCTCTGTGTCACAACTTTCTCATCTGTGAAGTGAAGATAATCAAAATACCTACTTCTTGGGGTAATACTTCATGGATAAACTATGCAAAATTCAGGCATAGTAAAAATGGTTAATGCTCAGTGAATTGTATCTGCTATTAAAATCATTAATTGACTGTGGTAGGTATAATACTACTCTCCCTCCCCAAATATGTCATTGTCCTAATACTCAGGGTCTACACAAGATAGGTTGCCTGGCAAAGGGAAATTAAGGTTACAGATGGAATTAAGATTGCTAATGAGTTTATGCTAAAATAATCCTGGACCATGTGGGTAAATTCAGTGTAATCACAGGGTATTTAAAAATGGAAGAGAAAATCAGATGGGAGAGGACGATGGAAACAAGATGGAGAGGACGATGGAAACAAGATGAGAAAGATGCTATGAATGGGGCCATGAACAAAGAAATGTGAGCAAAGTCTAGAAAGTACAAAGACCAAGAAACAGATCCTATAGGATTACAGAAAGGAATGCTGCCCTGCCAGTGGTTTGATGGAAGCCTGCTGAGACAAAGGCAAGAGTCAACCTATAGCACCATGAGAAAATTAATTGGCATTACTTAAGCAGGTAAATTTGTGGTAATCTGGTAATCAGAATTATTTAGCAGCATAAAAATAATTTAAAATGGATTAAATAATTAATAATCAAGTTTAAATATACTTGAATTTTAATCAATGATTTCCAAGATTACAAAATTTTAATTAATAATTATTAATAATAATAATTCCTAAGTGTTAAAAATTACAATTTTATCAAGGCAGGCTCTGGCAAAACTAGACAGCAGGTTACATTTCTTTTCAGTATCACACCCTCCCCTCACTTAGCACACACTACCTCTTTATTACATCCTGGCTCTTTCTCCTCTTAACTAATACCAGATGAGAAAGGACACCTCTTTGGGGGACTAATTCAACTTCTTAGTTCAATGTACTCCCTCCATATCTAATTCCGTCAGAACCATGTTCATAGATAGTATTTATTATAGTTAGTTAATTTAACCAACAAATCCACACTCCTGGCTTCTTGAGTATCCTGCATTTTAATGGTATCTTCCAGGGGTAAATATCTTACCTCAAGGAATCACCAATTCCACCCCAGAAAAAAAGCCAAGGCACAAACACAGGAGATGTCATTCACAGTCAACACAAAGAGCACCCCCAAGACTGTGCAGTGTCCAGGCCGCACAACCAGCTATGGTTTCCCTGAAAATGAATCTAATAATGGGAGTCTGTTCAAACCAATAGAGAAACAATTTCAGATACAAGCCATCCTTTTAGCCATCTAAAATGAAATGGGCAAGGCAGCCACTTTCTCTGCCTTTACATTAGAACTGGACGTGATGACTTAGCAGTGTGCTGTGTCACTGGCATAGGATCCCCGAAAGAGAGTGCACATTCTCCTGGAAGGTCTTCTGAGGCCTTAAGAAAATGATACTTATGATAGCAAACTTCTCTGTACAAGCAAGAGGTGTTTCATAGTATGTTAGATAGCAGCCAAAACACCTTTGAAAACTCTGAACCTACCTTTAAAAAGAAGAAAAGGAAAGAACCAACCTGCATGAGGACAAAAACAAAATAATAATAATTACTGTCTATTTTTCCTAGGCCAAAAAAAAAAAATTGTATCTAGAAGAAAAAAAATAATAACTAAAGAAATCATTTCTCAGAATTGGCCATTTTACCAGCAAATTGCACTTAGCTCATTTTGGAAATAAATTTGTGCCAGAGAATAGGCATTTTATGTGTTCAAAGACTCATAATTCCTTTTCAAAAAACTTTGAGGCAGCATAATGTTCAAAGAATAATAGGGAGTAAAAGTGCCAGCATAAGAAATGTCAACATAATCAAAATGAAAATTGATAGTTCTGATCTCTTTCAAAATACTAGCCAAAGTTCTACCATGCTCTGAGAAGCCAATCTTGTAAGAATCAATAGACCCTTTCAGTTTGTTAAAACTAAGAAAGATACACTAGCTTTGAAATACAATAATAGAGCCAAATATATATCTGCATTATTCAACAAAGAGTGTTTACACACCATCGTTGACTTATTAGGCAAGTATCCAAGATCCAAAGGGAACAGTGAGACCCTCCAAGGCAAGAGAAACAAAGAAATAATAATGGTAATATAAGTAATGAAAATTAAAAATAAATAGGAAAACCATGAATGGCCTAGCGTGGCTCAACTTTTCTTTCCATGGCATCATAAAAGCTTATAGCAACCTCAATCTCTTGGGCCTAAGCAATCTTCTTGCTTCAGACTCCCAAGTAGCTACAGGTGCCCACCACAATGCCCAGCTAATTTTTTTTTTCTATTTTTGGTACAGATGGGGGTCTCGCTTTTGGTCAGGCTGGTCTTGAACTCCTGAGTTCAAGCAATCCATCCTTTTGGGCCTGCAGAGTGCTAGAATTACAGGTATGAGCCACTGTACCTAATTTAGGAATGAAGAAGATCTAAAAGGTTCATGTTCTGGAGTAAGGCAATAGCAGGGGGGAGTTCAGTTTTCAGAATAATCAAGGCAGAGTGAGAATGACCTCTGAGACAAAGAATAAAATCATCCTCAGTGCCAAAATCCAAAACGTGAGACGGGGCTTCCCAGATCCTCAAAAGAACCTGTAATCAATTCTTGCTTAAGAAAGAAATGTAAGTAACAATGAAAGACCTATAGGTGACAAAGATACAGCCTTGTGAGTAGGCATAAGTAAAGTCACTCACTAGATGTGCAATATTTTTAGTGTCAACTGGGGAAGGAATACAAAATGTTATTGAACACCTAGTTTCTGAGCCAGTGGCTTGCGAATACAAGAGGGGGAAATGGCCAGACCCTTAGACAGGGAGAAAGTTGAGAAAAGGCAGAGAAAGAAGGAGTAGAAGCAGGAGAGAAAATAACAACAAAAGTCTCCCTTAAGATGAGTCTGCTCAAACTCAGAAAGATTTACTATCCATCTAAATTAGTGCCAAAAAGCTGACAAAATTAACAATGTAAATGTAAATTTCCTCCAGATGAAATTAATGTACGTAATAAAAGTATCACAAAGATTTTGAAATAGAATAAACTAAAAAAAAAAAAAACACATTAAATAAAAAGAAACTATGAAATGAAAGGTGAAAATGAAATAAAGGCAAGCATTATTTATCTTTAAAACAAATAATACTCATTAATATAAGAATAAATATATTAATTAAAGTTTTAATATTTTTATTTTTAATTAAAAAAATAATTAGCCAGAGACAAAAAAAATAATTAGCAAAAGAGAAAGAGAGAAAGAAAACATCTCAGAAATAGAATAGATATTCTTTCAAAGATCACAAGAGGCACTTTCAAATCTATACACATATTGAACATATAAGTCATAAAGGAAATCTCAAGAGGTCTCAAAAGGAAAATCAATATCATATAGGCCACATTCTCCTCCTGAAATAAGTTAAATGAGAAATCAACAAGAAATCATTTAGAGGCAGAAAGAGATTTTAAAAGTCAATCCCAATGAACTATAGAAAAATTAAAGTTCTCCATGTCAATACTTATGGGATAAAGTTCAAAAGACATGAAAATATTTGCTTCTGCTTAGAATATAGGATATTTCAAAAGATGGTTGCTCCCACCCAACATTGTAAACAAACTGGATAAGCTCAAAATCATAGTTGTTTTAAACTCCTCAAATTGCTGATGATTTACACACAATAACAACCAAAACAAGTTCCAGAAAGATAATCCTGTTTAGCTGACAGAAGACCCATATCTGCTATCATTTTAAAGAATGAGCAGAAGAAACAGAAGTCTTCCATAAATGGTTATAAAGTGAAGCCAGATGAACCTTTAATGTATTTTTAACAGTCACATACATGCTAGGGTGGTAGATTAGAGCAACTGGGAGTACAGCCAAGCCAAGGATGTGAGTTTTTTGCCCACTGACTCAGTGAATGCCTGGGGTAGATGTTGGAGGCTGAAAGCAGAAGAGAATAACTGAGAGAGATCCCCTGAAGCAAACTGGGCCTTCAGCTGGTGCAAGGAAGTAGCTTCTGAAGGCCAAGGTGGATCAGAACACTGTTTAAAATATCTCCAAGGTACACTGAGCTCTTTCAAGATATAAGGCAGCTTCAGTCCAAAGAGTGAGTACAGGGCAGGAGAAGTGAAAGAAATTTCTCTCAGATAGAAGCAGGTCCTCTCCAAATATAAGACAGCAGCTGCTAGAAGCTGGGGGTGGAGCAAGAAAGCAGAGAGAAATCTGTCCAAGGTATTGCAGGCCTTCCTCAGGGACACTTGGGCTCCTCGAAAAGCTTGGGCATAGAAGTGTGGAGGAAAGAAACTTCCAGAAGCACAGAAAGTCAAACAATGATATAAAAATACTGAAGAGGAAAAATTAATCCATAGCAATCCCAAAAGCTGGCAGATAAGATTCTTAACAAACAAATGTCTGAAGTTCCGAAAGCTGGCTTCTGGACTTAGTAATAAGAAGAGATCTCCGGAGTTTGCAAATACTCAGATCACAAGTCTTTCTGAAGAGGAAGTCCTGGCCCCACCTTCAAGCTATTTAAAGATAGTAATAAACTTAAGTAGCATATTTTGCTATGTATGTGTTACAATATGCTCTCATCTGTAATGGGCACCCACTTTTTATCTGAAACTTTGACGAAAAATATTTTTTCACTTTAATTTTTTAATTCAAAATTTTGTTTATATTTAAGCATTTGTTTTTGTATTATAAAGGAATTTTAGCATTTATTCTTTAACATATAGTACAAAAAATTTTATGTAACAAATAACTACAAAACACAAGAACAGATACAGGTAAAAGAAATTTTATATGCCAGTAACAAATTTACAATATTTACACACCTAAAAAGCCAAGAACTCTTTGACACTGTCAATATCAGAAGTCTTATCTTCTTTGACTTTTACATTACCAGTGTCAGTACTATTGTCATACAGAACACAAAACATACAACAGCAATGATGACCACCACTCAGCAAGACACATATGTCAACATGAATAGGGCTGTGAGACACTGATATACCAATGTTATAAGACTTTACTGAGTTATTTGTACAGTGCTGCCAATGAAAGTGCATGGTGGCAAGGTCACAAACTTGTTTTTTCCTCTTAGCTTTCATGTTTTTGTCTTTTTTTTTTTTTTTCAGGTTAGTGTGAGGATACAAACAACTAAGTTACAATATTTATATTTGTTAGGTAGAGTCCCTGTTATAGTTATGTCCTATACCCAAAAGATTTTGTGCCCATTAAGTGCCCTCTCTCCCCCTCCCTCAGCCCTCCTTCATTCCCTTTCTCACCAACTTGAATTTAATTAAGTTGGTTTCATATTAATATTGAGTGTATTGGATATTGGTTTTCCATTCTTGTGATAATTTACTAATATAGATGTATTTCAACTCCATCTGGGTTAATACAGTAGATGTAAAGCCACCATCTTTTTTAAGGCTAAATAGTATTCCATGATATATACTGTATATACTCGAGTATAAGCCAACCCGAGTATAAGCCAACCCTCTTAATTTTACCCTAAAAAACTGGGAAAACTTAGTGACTCGAGTATAAGCCGAGGTGGAAAATGCAGCAGCCACTGGTAAATTTCAAAAATAAAAATATATACCCAAAACAATTACAATAATTGAGGAATCAGTAGGTTAA
>CAUYPK010135545.1:0-46167 GCA_963574355.1 Loris lydekkerianus
TGCCCATCGATCCATGAATGGATTAATAAATTGTGGTATATGTGCACCATGGAATATTATGCAGCCTTAAAGAAAGATGGAGACTTTACCTCCTTTGTGTTTACATGGATGGAGCTGGAACATATTCTTCTTAGTAAAGTATCCCAAGAATGGAAGAAAACATATCCAATGTACTCACCCCTACTATGAAACTAATTTAGGGCTTTCACATGAATGCTGTAACCCATTTGCAACCTAGGAATAGGGGGAAGGGGGAAAGGGAGAGGAAGGAGGGGGATTGGTGAGAATACACCTGTGGTGCATCTTACAATGGTATATGTGAAACTTAGTAAATGTGGAATGTAAATGTCTCAACACAATAACTGAGTAATTGCCAGGAAGGCTATGTTAACCAGTGTGATATAAATGTGTCAACCGGTCTGTGAAACTAGTGTATGATGCCCCATGATCATATCAATGTACACAACTACGATTTAATAAAATAAAATAAAAAAAATGAAAAAAAATAAAAAAAAATAAAGTTATGGGTTAACACTGGGTTACCTCTGCTGGTAGAATCATGGGCAAATGAGTAATTTTATTTTCTTCTGTCATCTATCTGGATTTCTTAAGCCTACTATAATGAACAGGTACTACTTTCACTGTACCTGGGGAGTTGTTTCTTCTGATGTATCAGCAAGAGCATCCCAGGTTGTTCCTCTGGCCCGGGACACACAGGAAGAAGCCTCAAAACGTCTGGCCACTTCCCTGATCTCACGAGGGGGCAAGTCTCAGGCTCACAGGTACCTCCTGCACCATCAGGAAAAGTGATGACCCTCATGGCCTGCCTGGCGCTGCCGCTTCCAACACCTTGACCTGGCAGCTGGGGAGGTTGTGGGCAACTGTGTCAAGGTAACCAGGGGAGAGGAAGGAAGAGTGACCCACAGGGGAGAGGAAGGAAGAGTGACCCATCCTCCTCTAATGAGGATAATGAATCCTACCAGAATCACCAGGGTGTACTGTGATTAGGAGTTTTTGGAAACAGACACCAAGATTGCAAAAGCATCGCCTACCATGAGGCTGCTGAACCAGTGACTGTGCTCAACACCACACCCTGGGGTAGGTGGTAAAAGACTGGTTAGCCCAGCACTGGAAACGGCTTCGGAACTGGGGTCAGAGACTGGTCAGGGAGGGCACACTGTAGGCTGGGCAGGACCCTCCTCGGTGAACGGAAGATATTCCAAGCCACTATGTGGGCTGGATTCTAAATCATTAATTCTCTCTTTGCCTGTATTTGGAACCCAAAGTGTCCCCTATAAACAGAGCTTAAAGCCCTACCCTGGGGTTCATTTATAATAGTTACACAGGGGTCCAAGATCTCAAGAGGGAGAACATTGAACTCATTGTTAATGTGAGTAAGAGGGGTGGTTAATTAGAACAATTTAAAGAGTGGAGCTATATTTTTTACCCCAATTTGGGAAAAAATAATTCATTTTCTATTTTACTCCCGTCTGGAGAAGTAACTCATTCATACATTTTAAAATAAGTAAATAAATCACCAATATTATACCTGTAGTCCCAGGAGATGAACAAATCAATAGATTAGCAGATAAATAATTTTAAATAAACAAGCAAGTAGATAAGTTGTTTAAGAGAGAGGGAGAAAGCAAGAAACATGCCCTCCACATCTCTGAAGCTTGCACCCGGGCTTCGACTAATGTGAGCTCTGCTTTCCCTGGATGTTATATGCTTGAGTTCACATCATGAAAAAAGGGTTTGCATCCATCCCGTAGTGAGGAAGGAGACAGATCTCTGTGCTCCTGTGGCTGCATCCATCAGCATCCTTAATCATCCTCCTTCCACGAAGGCTTATCATCCTTCTAGTTACTAGTCAGTGTGCTATTAGGAGGGCAAGAACCGTTTTATGTTGCCTGTTCATATCTTTCAGCTGGAAAGCATCATTGAAGAATCACCGTGTAAAAGCAACCACCCTCCTGTTCTCTCTAATGCCCTGCTCATGGGAGGTCACCATTTCTGAACAGGGACTGTGTTGAATGCCTTAAGATAACTTCAAATACCATTTTTTCTGCAAGATTTTTAATTGCACTCCCAAAGGTGTTAAATGAAAGCACTGAACACGTGTTATGGCCTATTTAACAAAGCCAGCACAGGGCTATGTATAAATATCTATGCAGAAATAGAGCTGAACGAGGGCACCTTGGGAGCAGACAGCAGAAGGCAGTGGTGGAAAGTGGATGGTAACGGAGTTCCTTAAGGAAAGAAGTGACACCCTTTATCTGAACTCATAGGGAAATAGTGTTCAGTGTAGACCCCAACTTGGCAACGACTCTTCCTGCAGTAGGAGAGATGTCAATTAATTTAAAATGCAAGGCATATAATGAGATGGTTGACTTAACCACTTGTCAAGAGAATGTGAATTATAACCACAGTGACATATCTCCACGCAAGCACCAGAATGGCTGAAATAAAAAAGACTGGCAGGTGCAGTGGCTCAGGCCTGTCATCCTAGCACTCTGGGAAGCCAAGGAGGGATCCTTGAGCTCAGAAGTCCGAGGTTGCTGTGAGCTAGGCTGAAACCAGTGCACTCTACCCTGGGCAACAGAATGAGACTCTGTCCCCAAAAAAATAAATAAAATAAAATGGACTGATCATGCTAAGTACCAGCAAGGGTGCAGAGCAGCTAAAGCTCATGGGAATGCAAAACACTTTGTCAATTACTATAAAAGTTTGTTTATTTATGATTCAACAGATTCACTCCTAAATAATTCCCCCCAAATGAGTGAAAATATATATCCACAAAAAGTCTTGCAGAAGAATACCAATTGCACCCTTAAAAACTGAGGCCAACCCCAGTGTTTGCCAATAGAAAATGGTTGAATAAGGCACAGTGTATTCAAATCATGGACCACCACTCAGTAATAGAAAGGAAGGAACTTCTAATCCATGAAACAACAAAGAGAAATCTGACAGGCATAAAAAGAGCAAAACAACTTCAAGGACAGGAAAAACGAATCTTACCAGGATAGAAAGCAGAGTAACAGTTGCCTTATCAGGGGAAGAGAACCAGACAACTTCATGGAGTGAAGAAAGTGCCCTATGTCTTAACAGAGGTTTGAATTGTGTCGCTTTAAACTCTCATTAAACTCTTTAAACTGTACATTCAAATTTGTGCATTTTACTCTCTACAATTATGCACCAATAAAAATTTGCTAAACTGCCAGACCCAAGCTTGGAAAGAGACTAAGAGCTGTAGAGATGAGCAAAAGAGAAAACTAGAAACTTTCTTGGGTAAGTATAGTGGGCATTTTGCAGAGTGAATTGGAGGGAAGCCACACTCATTCTTCAGGATCTGGTAGCAGAGTTCCCCAAGGAAAGAAGTGACACCGAATCTTTGACAAATTGCCAAAGAGACTGAGAATGAAGGTCCAGAGGGTACCAAGCCCAAAGCAGCAGGCCAGTACAGGCCATGAGGTCCAGGAACAGTGGGGGAAATGGGGATGAGATGAACAGAACCTGTTAGATGCAAGGAAAGCAAGCTCTCAGCCAACGAGAGCAAGCCTGCTCCCTCAACCACTTCACACTGATTGTCTTGTTAATCCTTTGATGATTGTTGTAAATATTTGACTTGAACTAATTCTATTGCAAACTCTGTTGAGTCCTCAATCCATCAGGTGGATTCAGTCATTCTCAGCTAATCCTAATGCTGTCATAATTAAATCCTGAGTTAAACAGAAATAAAAGTTAATAATCATTAAGGACTTAACTAGGTGTCACACACTGTGCTAAGTACTCAACATAGTTTGATTCATGGTTTGATTCCACCCATGAAGCAGACACTGGCAATAGAATTCCCATTTTACACATGAAGAGACTGAGGTTCAAATGAGTCAAAAGTTTCCTCAAGCTATTGAGGTAGAAAGTGAGAGGCAGGATTAAAACCCAGGCCACGGGACCTCAGAGGTTACTAACCATAACACTCTACTGCCTTCCTCCAGGTATTTTTTAAGCTGATTGGATGCTACCAAGCCATTGTAGAATCACAGAGACTACGGAACGCTTACACCACATGTGACTGTCCAGAAAACCTAGAGAAAGAAGTTGAGACCAGCCAGAGCCAAGAAGCTATGCGTACTAACCAATGGCCCATACATTTGTTCATTCAACAAACATTTAAGAGCCTACTATGTTTGGGTATTGCTTGCCACTGGCAAACAATTGGAATTGACAGCCAATTTCTCAAATTAGAATTGAGAACCAAAGCTATTCTACTACATTCTGACAACACCCTACTGTAAAAATGCACTCACAAACAACAAAGCAGAAAACCGTAACCTAAAGACCAACAACCCTGTTAGAAGTCTGGAAACATAAACATGTTCAGTGTAGCATAAGCTAAAAATGCATGCATTGGCAGCCACAGACAATCTGGTATAAGGCTGAACATCCCAACCCCACTCAAAAGGCTGCCTCAGCTTCCTGAACAGTTTCATCAGGCTCTATGATTACCTTGCAATGCAGAAATTGATCATTAATCAATGTTGCCTAAGCAACACACTTAGCACAATAAATCAAGACAGGCTCAAGGACAAAGCTGTGGGAAATTGTTGGCATATTACCGTTGACTGATTGCAGAGACACTGCTCTCCCGGGCTGAAGAGGGGTGCAGGATGGATGACAACAGCACGCAAAAACCAATCCTACAGGATGAGCGGATTCCATGAGAATGCACAAAGGGAGTGTAGAGTGAACGCCATGGAGCGGCAGGGTCACATATTGAACCACAGAAGGCAGGATTACATTCTGGCTATGTTACCACTAGCTTCTGAGTCTCACTTCAACATCTCATTTGCCCTCTCCAGACTGTTTTTGTATCTGTCAAATGGGGTTAAATATTTCTTGCAATGCAAAATTAGTAGTTATTGATAAACATGTATGAAATTATGTAAACTGGGAAAGGACAAAACAATGAGATGTTTCAATTGGGGGAGCGGCTCTTCTCTACATAAAATTCTAACCCAATTAAGAACTATGTGATAGGCAGTATCAGAACACCAGTTCCATCAATGACCACTGGACCTGGTCCCTTTGCTTGCATCACAGTTTTCTGCCTCTTCTTGCCTTTGCCTAAGCAGAACTCCTGGAAAATAGCAGAAGGGATAACAAGAAAAGAGAGAAAGGGGAAACTTGTTTCCACAGCAGGCAGAGAGGACAAAGAAGCTGACTGTATTCCCAGTAGGCACTTCTTCGTCATTCTCAGCAACCAGATAAGCTACTTCTCCACCCACAAGAAGCATCTGAGCAATGGCCATAGGAGGCAATCTTCCTCCCCAGAGCATGCCTCAAGGGGCCTGACGTGTTGGCAGAAATCCTATTCTTAGATCAAGAGTCAGCTGATTGACGGACTTGATCATTTTCCCAACTCTTGCCATCTCCCCCTATAGAGCCTAGAAATCAGGAGTCAGCTGCTTCCTAATTTCCCCAGCTCCCTTGCAGCTAGGGGTGTTAATGTTGACACAATTCAGACATAAGTGGAAGGGTGTTTGAGTGGTTCTTCTCAGAAAGTTTTTGTTTTCATGATTAAAATATTTACATGGAGGTGGCCTTGAGACAGATGACAATCTGGGCTGCAATCGCTTGTGATCACCAAGGAAGAGGCAAGAGAACCACACAGATGTCAACTCTGTTACTGAGTCACTGAACCCACCCCAGCAACCACTTCACAAAAGTTGTATAATCTTGTTAATTGGCAAACTGAAAGTGCATAACTATTCCTCATCCTTTCTTTCTCCTTTTCTATTTAAGTTTATAGCAATTCAAAACAGGAACATATATTTTAAAGATCAGTTTTCCTACAATCTTTAAGAAACAGCTTGGCATAATTTGAACCCTAGGTAAGATTTTCTTTTTTTGTGCAACTCTCACCAAAAGCCTATGGAAAAAGTGACATCTATGTAGGATTGTTTGAGAGCTATGCAGACCATCATTTCTTTTCATTGAAAAGGCTCAAACTAGTCTTACTGCTCAATGAGGACAAAAGGACTCCCTCATCAAAGAGGTTTGGGAAACAGTGTTCAATCATCTTTTGCTGTATAACAAATAACACTACAGTCCCTTACAGTACCTGAAATTTAACCTTCCCCTGGAATTTTCATTTAATTGAGCAAAGAAAAGCAGCTTTTATTGTAGCTTAGGTTGATTAGACTTGAGTTTCTATGCCTCGCCATGCTTACAAAGCTTTATGCTCTTCCTGTATGAGAACTATAAATTCACACCTGCCATGAGAGTAGGTAGAGTATATCTCCTCATCCTACTAATATTGGCTTTGGCCAGTGGAATGTGGGCTTACGTGACAACGTGGCAGTTTCTGGAAGAGGTCTCAAGAAGTATCAGGTATTTTTGTTCATTCTCACACCCATTCCCCCCTCACCATAAGAAGACCACAACCCAGGGAGCCCCTGATCCAAGGACGTGAGACACACGAAACAGATCTGCCCCTGAGCCTGTGTGCTTTACAATTAAAATTACAACTACTCTTGTGTGTTCCAGACCTTCTTTTGGAAAGCTACATGAATAATGTATAGAAAACATCTCTGTATGCCCAAGGTGTAAGACCTCAGGTCCCAAGGGCTACCCCTTACCCTAGAAAGTATCAGGATATAAGTATCTGATTCTGCTAACTCAAGGCATGATCACTTCGTTACTGATCATCACAAATAATGTGCTAGAACTTAGAGCATTCATTCATTCACTCAACAAATATGTATTAACCCCCCCTTACAAGCCAGGCACTGTTGTAGGCACAGGAGAGAGGGCAAAGGCGGAGGCAGCTGTAGTCTCAGATAACACTAGTGTGTGTGGTTGGAGGCAGGGGAGAGGCAATAATTACACGAACAAATAAAATAAGTATAAAATATGCCAGCTAATGCAAGTGCTATGCAGAAGAATTAAACAGCAGAAGAGAACAGAAAGTGACAAGGCAGGAAGCGATAATACAAGATGGTCACAGAAGTCTTTGTTCCTAATGAGCCAACAATTGGCTGAAGCCAGGGAAAAAGCCTAATCTTGGAGGAGAAAGGTCCAGGCAGAAGGAATAGCCAGTGCAAAGGCTTAAGGAAAACCAAGATCTTTGGGGCTGGGGTGAAGGGGACAAAGGAAATATCACAGGAGAGGTGTGTGGAGAGGAGAGAGAAAGCAGAACATGTGGGCCCAGTAGGGCATGGTAAGAACCTAAATTTGGTAATTGAAAATATTGGACTTCAGTTCTTAGACATGCCTTTAAAAGGGAGGAGAGGAAAGCTGTTCAGTGTATGCCTGTCTGGAAAGTACCCAGCCATTGTTTTTCATATTTTTATATTATATATGGCTGCATACTTTCTAGACAACCTTTGTATGCCCATTATGTGCCAAAACCTATACTGGATGCGCTCTGTACACATCTCTTTACATTTAAACACACATTATGGTTATTGAGTGTCAAGCATAATTACTATTTCTGGAAATCAAGACCCATTTTGTATTCCAAATCAATAGTAAGGCGGGAGGAGAAGAGGTGTGTCTGATCTTTCCTTAGTTCAAGATAAATGCATGATTTCACATGTGGAACTTGGAGCTCACATAACCTTTGTTAAACACAATCACACACATAATAGCCTGTTTTCTATTCTACCTGGTAGATTAAAAAATCTAACTTTTAATTTTCAAATGGTGTCATATGCAATTACCACAATTATCATCCTATTCACCCACAGAGGTAATTTAAACTGTGGGTTGCTCCGCCATCAAACAATCTATTTTTAATATGCAATTCTGGCTTGGATTCCAAGGATAAATATTATCTGCCAAACAAATTTAAGTTGAAGGTAATTCACAAATAATGGTTGGAAGAGGAAATAAACTATGAAGACATTATGAATGAACAACCTGGAAAATCAAGGATATTTACCTGAAGAAATACTGGAATTAATTAAAGAGTTCAAGAAGATGGCTGAATACAAGATAAACATACATAAACAAACAATGTAAAAAGACTCCACTCACAAATGTGTTTATACATATGTACATGGGGATGTGTGTCTAGAAATGGTTTTTCCAAAATGAATCTGGCTTTTATCTGAAGGAACTACAAAACTACTGCTTAAACATGGAAAAATAATGAGTTTTATGAATATGCACAAAAATAATATTAGCCTTATTTATAAATGCATATTATGTGCCAAATGCTTTTTATTACCTGAATTAACTTTCTCAAACCCTGAAATGTGGATAATTTTTTTTTCTGTGATTTACAGATGTCCAGACTGAGCCTTAGAGGAGTGAGGTAATTTTCTCTTGATGAGAAAGTCAAAATGAAATCTTTACAATGTATCACTAACCTGTGGAAAACCCTTAACTGGCCTTCCTTTCTAAAATGGAACCAAAGCTTTACAAAGTTAAACAAGCAAGGAAGACTATTGAAGATCATTGCAATAGGGGAGAGATATTGAACTCAACTCTGAGAACAGGGCAGCTATAGATTAGTAGCTAATGGTCAGGGTGAGGGAGTCTTTGGATGGAAAATTACTCAGAGGAACTTGGTTAGGTATCAAGAGTGGGGCATTCTCACCAACCTAGCCTGTCACTTCTAAGTTAACTGGGCTCAGCAGGCTTAGGACAGCAGGCCAAGGAAGAGCCTGGTCTGGAAGAAGGCTGAGGGAAGCCTGACTGACGTTTAGCCAAGGAGAAAGTCCCTGTGACATGATATAGTCTGTATGACTGAAAAATCCAGGTTCTCAGAATCAACAACAACAACAAAAAGTTTCAAGCAAGAGAATGTAACAAACTGATTAAAAATATAATTATAATGTGCCAAAACCTATAGCCTTCTTACATACCAGGGATCAGCAAACTATAGCCCATGTGCCAACTAAATCTGGCCTGCCACCTGTTTTTGTAAGTAAAGTTTTATTGGAGCACAGTCACACCCATTTCCTTACCCGTAGCCTATAGGCGTTTCTACCCTACAACAACAGAGTTGTGTAGTTGCAAAAGAGACCATATGCCCCACCCTACAAAGCCAAAACTATTAACCATCTGACCCTTTTTTAAAAAATTGCAAACAACTGCTATTTGTAAACAACAGGTTAGTAGATAAAAAAAAAAAAAAAAAAAAAAATCACATCTAAAATAGCATGCTATACAATGAAGACACAGCTTAATTTCACATCAGGTTAATATGGTAAAAATCAAAGAAAATGTGCGAAATTCAGATTTGAAAACCAGAGGTGGAGAATGTAAGCTATCTGCAAACGTGCAGGTATTCTGAAAAAAGCTTTGAACTCCAAGAGGATGTGGACCAACTTGAAGTGCTCTGGATCCCAAGGAGGCCAGGAGACTCCAGCTGACACTTGAGTGGCACAACCACTAAAAACACTGAAGCAAGTGTGACAGCTCAGTGTGTGCCAAGTGCCTCAGGAACACTGTTAGCCAGAGGCCGTATTGTTAAAGGCATTCGAGGCTGAGCCAAGACTCAGAGGCCTGAAAGAAGGACGTGAAAGTAGCAAGACAAATGTCAGAGGCAAGATGTCACTGATACCCACAGAAGTGGACAGCTATCATCTTTCAGTCCCACTCAAAAGTGGCCCTGAAGGACGGTGGTCACAACCTGGAGCATCATATGTGGTTGTCCCCTTTGCCGGGAACCAGGGAGAATTAGAATCTGGAGCTACACCAGCACATGCACCAGCGGTAATGATTTGGCTTGATGATTAGGATCTTAGAAAGAACAAACCTGAAAGGCTGGTTACAGAGAGACCTGTGGAATGAGTATGGAGATAGGCATCTTGGAATAGGCTCCGAATGATCCAGGTGGGACACCAATCTGCAGTGGAGAGGGTGATCAGTGACCTAGTGGACAAGCTGGCAAGCTCTGTGGAAGTTCAGACTCTATCCCTAACCACATCGGTGCTTGTTCAACAGGTCCATATGCAAACTGGCCAGAGGGGCAGGGATGGAGACCACAACACGGACTTTCCCAGCCAAAGCTAACCAGGCGCCTAATCTGCCAACAGCAGAGGACATTGAAACTCAGCACTGCACCATTCCCAGGGGACCAACCAGCCACCTCGTGGCAGAGCAGATGATCACATTGGGCCTCTTCCATCACAAAGGGGGCAGAAATTCATCCTCCCTGGCACAGGCACATAGTTCTGTGTGAGGGTTTATCTTCTCCTTCCACAATACTCCTGCTAACATCACCCTTCAGGGACTCACAGAATGGTTTGTTCAACATTGTAATAATTGCCCCTACATTGCTTCTAATAGATAAATGCCTCTCACAATAAAATAAATGTATCTTTTGTCTTAGACCCATGGAATTCATTGGCCTGGCCACCTACTCCATCAACTGTGAACCTAACAGAATAGTGGAATGGCCTGGAAACTTTGTTACAAGGATTTTGAGGAGAGAGCACCCAGGAAGGATGGATTTCTACCTACAGGAGCAATATATAAGGCCAGACAATTAACTTTGTGAACTCATCCTAGAAAAAGTGCTCATTTGGCAATACCTTATTGCTAACTATCACTATGGTCACCTTCGAAGTGCTCCACTTGGCCATCTGGTGACCACAGAGATATTTAGCACTGAGGTGTGTAATACCTCTTCTACAAACAGTTCACAAACTTTATTGTCAGGCCTTGTGCAATATTGTGATGGCCATTCCAAAAAAAAGTTTCAAAATCACTTTGAAGAGTGGACTAGATGTACCTATCCAAGGGAAGTCTTCAAAGAGACGATAGTGACACTCACCAATGAGGTATTTGGCACTTTTTCTAAGATGAGTTCACAAACTTAATCGTTCAACCTTTATGCTCTGATTCAACAAGCAATTTCTCATGCTGTTTATTCTACAGCCAGATCACCTCAGGCCAGGAATCACAGGGTAGAAGCAGGTGCGGCTTCTCTTGTTATATCCAGTGACTCATTTGCAGGATTTTTGCTTCCCATCCCAGCAACTTTGAGCTCTGTTGCTTGAGAGGTCTTAGCCTGCAGGCAGTAACACTTCCAGGAGACACAATAGTGGTTCCCTTGAATGAAACATGAGACTGCCACTGAACTAACGGGCAAAAAAAGAAGTATTTTTACTGGCAGGGAGATTGATCCCAGTCATTGAGTGGAAATAGAACTGCAGCTGTACCTTAAGAGCAAGAAGTCTCATATCTGGACCAGAAGATCCTCAGTGGAAAACTACAATAACAACAACAAAGATAGACTCATTGAGAATCCCAACACTTCAGGAATGAAAGTTTCACCACTAAGTAAAGAACCCTTCCACTTGAGGTCTTGGCTAAAGACAAAGAAAACACTGGATGGTAATATTAATAGAAAAAGAAATATATACTATCAACAGCACACTCATGACGTATTACAGAAGCAAAGACCTTAGCAACTATGAATATCTTCTTTGCTCTGTGTATATATATTAATTTTTTTGAGACAGAGTATTACTTTGTCACCCTTGGTAGAGTGCTATGGCATCATAGCTCATACCAACCTCAAACTCTTGGGCTCAAGCGATCTTCTTGCCTCCCCCTCCCTACTAGCTGGGACTATAGGAGCCCACCACAATGCCCAGGTATTTTTTAGAGACAGGGTCTCACTCTTGCTCAGCCTGGTCTCGAACTCCTGGGCTCAAGCAATTCACCCATCTCAGCCTCCCAGAATGCTGGGATTACATGCATGAGTCACAGCGCCCAGCCTTGCGTATATTAATTTTTGGTCTCTTCTTCTGTAATATCTTGTACAAGTCTTGTTGGTAGCAGTTAATGTTACAATTTAATCACTATGGTTGACTTTGGAGAGCAATTAGCATAGCCCAGAGGTAGACACAGTGACTACTGGGACTTTGAGTTGTCTCATTCTGGGCAGAGGGTGAAAATGTGTTTGCTCAAATGAAGAACCGCTGTATGTTGTTAGGTGGAAGCAGACGGGTGTGTTCTTGGTTGAAGTTCAAATATGTGGAGAAGGTAGTTGAAGACTGAGTAGCCAACCAGTGGATTGTGCCAGTTTCTCAGCAATTGTATTTCACATCAAACCCACACTCCCATGCTCTGCTTGGTGATGCCGGGGCCAGGACTCTGCACCCACATTTTTCCTTCACTGCTGCTCCCACTGAGGAAATCAGAAGGTTGGGGGAGGAATCAGTGATATGCTCCCTGCTGCTGCCTCCTGTTCTCATCAGTGTCAGGCTAGCAATGTTCCTTTGCTTTAGCGGTGATATATTATTCCAGAAACAACAGGTGTTTTTCAGCCAACCTCATTGCACCCTCTTGGTGCCAACAAAACCAGCACCAAATTGCTCCTTCCTTGGAATTCTAAAATTTCAACCCTGTGCAGCCTCTTTTCCAAACTTCTAAATTGTAATAATCCCAATCTTTTCCCTTTGTTCCTTCTCTGAAAGGTGGCTGCTTCTGCCCCCTGCAGGGTCTCTCTCCATAACGTCCTGCAGTGTTCTCCTTTTCCTTTTCAAGTCTTGTAATGTTGCTGTCATTTCCTATGTACAATTCAGGGTCAGTAAAATTGTTCTGTAAAGGGTCAAATAGTAAGTATTTTAGGTTTGCAGGTCACATAATCTCTTGGTTGCAATTACTCTTGCCTGCCATTTTCACATGAAAGCAACCACAAATAATACTTAAATATATGATGATAGCAGTGTTCTAATAAAATTTTATTTATAAATAAACAGGCAGCAGATGAGATTTGGCGCACCTGTATTAAATTATTCCTGATAAAATAACTGGGTAGTAGTCTGTCTTCTGACTGGATCCTGACTGACACTGTGGCCATGAGTCAAAATCTGGCCAGTTAGAGCATCAGATTCTCATTAATACTGCGAAGGGCTCTAATCCTAAAACAGAACAATCTAAGCCAAGGGAAGTTAGGTGAGGGACAGCTGTTGCTGGTGCCTGATAAAAGGTATTCCTATCCACTGAAAAGCCCCCAGCTTCAGCCCATGGCCCCTTTAACCTTGCCTATTTGCTTCTGTAACCTGCTTCGCCCCTCCCCACACCTTCGATCCCTGGAACTCACCCCTCCCCTCCCCACACCTTTTGATTCTCAGAATGATCCCCCTCTCTCGGTGCTGGAAATTCCCCAACCGGCACAGGTGTTGCAACACAGATTTCGCAGTAGACACCCCCCAACCATGTATAAAAAGCTTCAGCTCCTGTCATTCGGGGCTCGACCTGTGTTCTTGCCAGAACTTGAGGTTGGGTCCCAGCGGCTGGAAACTGCAATAAACCTCTTGCTTTTGCAACAAGACGCATCTCTTGCGTGTGACTGGGGGTCGCCACCAGGACAAAGAGGGTGCCCGGTGAGGGGGTGCTCTCTACACCACTATACTCAAGGCTAAAAATATAAGTTTTCATGGAGCTTCTAACAATCATTCTGCCACCATGAGGTGACAGTCTACCTGAAAATGGAGTCAATATCAACAAAAGTGCAGTGAAGAACATAAGACCTCATTGTGATGCATCATTGAACTTCTAAATCCAGCTATGCCTGAGCCCACGGTTTACATTATACGAGCCAATAGGATGGATTTCCTGAGTTCAAGAGTTTGAGAGCAGCCTGAACCAGAGTGAGACCCCCATCTCTAAAAATAGCCGGGCATTGTGGTGGGCGCCTGTAGTCCCAGCTGCTTGGGAGGCTGAGGCAAGAGAATTGCTTGAGCCCAAGAGTCTGAGGTTGCTGTGAGCTAAGACTCCATGGCACTCTACCAAGGGTGACAAAGTGAGACTCTGTCTCAAAAAAATAAAAAATAAATAAATTATAAGCACCAATAAATTGTCTTTTACCTTAAGCATTTTGACTTCTATTTCTATGCCTTGGAACTGAAGATGTTTGAATAATACAGAAGCATAAAATAGTCATCAAGACAACTGAAAACACAAGGGACCAAAAGCTCTTAAATTAACATTATTCATTCATTCATTGAACAAACATACATAAAATGCCTAAGTCTGTCAGACATTCTGAAGTGATTAAAGGATACAGTCCTGTCCTCAGCAAATAGTGGATCATTTTAGAAAAATGCTGCTCAAGCCTTTCACAGGTTTCATTTTTACAACAAAGGCAATTGATCAAACCATGATGCTTAACAGAAAAAAAAAAAAAGGTATTTTCATCAAAGCTTGAACTTTTAGATACTCTGACCTTATACTCAGTGTTTGAGAAATAAAAGTTTTCTTATTTTATATAACTCTGCTAATTCCTATGTCAAGTCCCACTCCTGTGGTCTAAAGGACTTGGGACCTTCCCTGCCCCCCTCCCAAGGCTGTGAGATGGTTCTCCTGGTTTTACATGTGCCAGGTGTGGAGGAGGAGGGAGAACTCATGGCTTTGGGTTCATGATAACTGACCCACACTGTGCACACATGAAGCTCATCTTGCCTCTGACCTATGGCGGCACTGCTACTTGCCTTCCAAATATTCATGTCTCCCTTTTCCTTATTAATAGAACTCCATTACAAAATGCTAAACTTCTCAGCCTCCCTTTCAGCTAGATATGGCCAACCAACTAAGCTTTGTCTAATGATGTGTAAATAGATATATGTGACATCTGAGACAGCTCTTTCAAAATGAGTCTTGGGGTGGAGAAGCAACTTTCAACTTTCCTGTTGTCAAGAATGCAGATGTGATGGCACACGCTTTGGTAGCCACCTTGGGTTAAGAGGCCATCTTGAACATGGAGGCCATAAATTAAGGATGGAGGTATAAAGAGGCAAATGTTGATGGCAGCTTTATATTACTGGCAGAGCAGCTCTGGACTGCCTGCCTCTGGACTTTGTTCTGTTTGTTTAGACTACTTTGTGGACTACTTAAGCCACTCCTTTAGGAAATTGTAGTCTCTATTACTTGAAGCCAAATGCAATGCACGTTTCACAACCTGCCAGCTCTCTCTGGTTTCGGTACCATCCCAGAAGCATGGGTACCTTTGCAAGACACCCTACTCTAAATCTGAAGGAAAGACCTCTGTGTTCAAACCCTACTCTCATCCATGGGTTTAGGATTTTGAAGAGGGAGAAAAGGAGATAGGTCTTCCATTAACCTTGCCTGAGGCAAGGAGCACAAAGCTGACTGTTGTTTAAATGAAAGTGGTGGGAGAGAAATACCAGGATATAGAAAGTAGTGTATGTCTCAAAAGCATGATCCAACATATTATTATTGAGTAGGCTTAGCAAACTATTCCTCAGCCTCCCCCTGAAAAATAATATTTCCTCCTCTTTCAAAAAACCCTAGCGACAATTTCTACAAGCTAATAACTGAAAGGAGTTGTAAGTTTCCACCTAATAAACACTGCCAGTTGAGAAATTCATAATACATGAAAAGAACCCTGAAGGCATAAACTCAGCCAGATTTGGAGTAACATCATAAGACTTGTGAAGAAAAATACTTAAAGTTGATCTTTGAAGTAAAGAAAACAACAAAAGCAGTGAACAAGGTCTAAGAAAATTAGTACAGATTATCTTCCCCAAATGGAATGATTAAATATGCTAATACACACAGAATTCCATGCTGTGCCCGGAGGCCTGTGTGCATTAGGATTTGTTCTTTGTTTTAGAAAACCTGTGATTGTTTGAAAGTGCTCTAAATGATTAAGAAGCAGAGATAGTAGAATAGCAAATGAAGAAACTGAAGCTTCATATTTCACTGTGAATTGGACCTGACTTAAAAGTCAGACTGAGCTTCTAATCAAAATATGAAATGGGGAAAGAGCTTGAAAATAATATTAATCATTAATATGAGAGTACCTAAGGTTACCAATTCTTCAAGGGCTTCAGAAAATCTGCAGGAGTTTTTCAAATAACACTAGGAGGCTGGGTATTTTTTTTTTCTCTCTGATAGAAAATATTCCTTTTTAAGGAAAATATTTAAAATAGTTCCAGGGTCAAGATTGTCTAAAGGAAGGAATATGAATTTGAGTTACTACTTTATAAACTGCTCTAGAAAACAAATAATATAAGTAATTTGCTTTTAGGAAACTGACAATGGCATGGCAGATTCAGACCCTTCGCCCGGGCTGGTTTCTGGAAGCTGTTAAGACAGCAAAGCCATTAACCCTGGTTTCTCTGACACTGGCCATTGAAGGTCAGCAAATAAGCGCACCTCTTTATGGAAGGCCACCTTTTCTTTTCCCTTTCGTGGCATAATTCTCAAATCAATAATTAATGAACTCCAGATTTTGCTTTTGGCACTTGTCAGCTTTGTGGCAGCATTTAAAAAACAAACAATAAAAAAAAGCAAGAAAGGAAAAATAACGGAAGCCTTCAAAGAAGGAAAAAAATGTACATTTTCAAAGTAATGTATGAAGTTTACATTGTTTCATCTGTCTTTTCTTCCTTTATTAGAATTTAATTTTATCTTTATGAAGTATTCTGAAATCCAGGACGATAACGCCGCATCCGGCACGCCTAGCAGAGGGTTTGCCGTGGTTTGCATTTCCTCTTCATTGTTCCTTGAAACTTCTCGCATTGCAGGTTTTTCATGAATGAAATATAAAGTGGCTGTCTATTCTTTTAATAACTGCACCTGCTTAATGCCCAGGGTAGGAATTATTTATCAACGTTTTTCAGAGGAGGGTACTAAGACCAAAAAGTCCTTACAGGAGGTCAGCGGGCCAGCTCAGATGAGACGGTTGCCAGTCAGTCTCCACCAGGCTGCAAAGGCCATGCTCTTTCCAGGCTCCAAGTAAGAAGTCTCTTCCTCTGGCCACTTGCAGCTCACACCTGCAATCCTAGCACTCTGGGAGGCCAGTATGGGTGAATTGCTCAATCTCAGAAGTTCAAGACCAGCCTAAGCAAGAGCGGGACTTCATCTCTACTAAAAATGGAAAAAACTAGCCAAGCACTGTGGTGGGCGCCTGTAGTCCCAGCCACTTGCAAGGAGGCTGAGGCAAAAGGATGGCTTGAATCCAAGAGTTTGGGGTTTCTGTGAGCTGTGACGCCACAGCACTTTACCCAGGGTGACAGAATGAGATTCTGTCTCAAAAACATTAAAAAATAAATAAATAAATAAAGAAATAAAATTTTTAAAAAAGAAGTCCCCTTTTCTGACACCCCTTGGTTCCTGCTTCCGTGCTTAAAACAGGGGAGAGAGGTAAAGGAGAAAGTGGAAAGTCATTTCAGAGTATAATTTCATTTTTTACACCTCAGAAAGTGAAATAGAGATTTGACGACTGTCTACAGAGCACGGTGATCACACGCAGCATGTGCCACAGTCAGGATCCTGGAGCAGAAAGAGGATATTGATGGAAAACCTTTGAAATCCAAACAAAGTCTGCATCTGGGATAAGACCAATCTAGCAATGTCGGTTGCTTCATTCTGACAAGTGCAGGATAGCAGTGGAAGATGTTGACAATGGGGAAAACGAGATGAGGGAAGTTCTGGAACTCTCTGCACCATCTTTACAACTTCTCTATAAATCTAAAACTAAATTAAATTAAAAATGTATTCAAAAATAGGAATAATGTTACCTAACTTGCACAGACATTGTGATGATTAAAGACAGTGTCATTGGTGGCGTGCCCAGCACACAACAGATGCTCAATAAAGAAGAGCTGAGACCGAACTGGCTTCACCTCAGGTTGGAGACACCTGTTCTCACCCCTCCGTACTTCTCGACATCATCGGGGGAGGAGTGCAGCGGGGGAGCTTTGCATCTCGCCGCCCTCAGTGCCTTCCTCCCCGCCCCCTGTTCTGACCAACCTCCCCAGCAGAGAACAGCAGAAGCCTTCCCACACCACCAGGGCAGACTCTTCTGTGGCTTAGACTGAGATTTATTGTCAATAGCCCAGTAAGTAACAGCTGTTTGCATTTCTTTTCCCTCCATCGCCTCTTGAATGTCAAGTCTCTTTGCCAAAAGTGCACCCTTCGCATGACTACGCTTGTTTTCAGAATTATTTCTTGCTCAGTGTTATCTCCTGGACCACCCATCCTCCACTTCCTGTCTTCCCACGTGGGGCATTGTGGACAGGGTGCCAGATCAATGCCAAACATCACCTCACTGGAGCCAGTTCGTTTAGTTCACATTTGATGGTTCACAATTGTTATTCAGATAGAGTATTTCCATGTTTCTTTCCTACTGGCCTTTGGCCTCGTTTTATAAACATAGTAATCGGAATTGAATCTGTCCGCTTTCTGCTTCCTTTTTGTAGTCTAGCTGGGGGAGACGATATAGCAACATCATTCTAAACACTTTTTTCCCTTTTACAAGCTTGTCTCAGAGATCTTACCCTTGTTCCCTGTTCATAATCTTTCTTTAGGTGGACTAGCTGAATAAATTCAGCACCCATAACGTGCACATTTGTCACTGAAAGATGACAGCAAAAGAATCATCCCAGCAAAAAAGCAGCAGGAGAAAAGGAGAGAAAGAAGACCTGAGGGCATTTCCTTCCCATCAGAATAAGAACAATGGGGCCTGAAGGATGCATTGCTGGGGACTTGCTGCAGAGACCAAGTCAACAACAGCCACCACCACCCTTTTTTTCTGCAGTTTTCTTCATTTTGAATACATCTGTTTTGACTATGCTACCATAAAGTAAAAATTTCTACCTAAAATAAACACTGATTTATTGCTGGGCCACACTGAATGTGTTATGGAGTGCATCTCTTTGCAGACTTCCCTCCCTTCTCCCCTGCCCCTGCCCGCGGCACTCCCATTAAAGAGAATGACTCAGTGCCAAAGCATAGCCAAGGACTTGAGCACGGAAGTGCCTAGAGCTGGCCTACTGATTTATCCACCTACCCAGCATGAAATGTCCAGCAAAGTTCAATGAAGATTGACATTTCTGAACTAAGAATTTAAACTCAAGGCTTGATGATGTTGGAATTTCCATCCATTGAAAATCCTTGAGATTTACCAAGCAAAATATTCTTCTGCTCTGGCAGCTTCCTGCCAGAGACTCACTCCGTGCCACCGGGGATCGCATCTCTCCTGTGTCCCCAAGGACCAGCACAAACTAGCTCACACTGACATCTCCAAGGGCTTCTCAAGTAAGACTCATTAAATTGTCCTAATAACTTTGGAAGGTAGGAACCACTGTTATTCCCATTTTGCATATAAGGAAACTAGAGTCCAAAGAAGTTGAAGAAGCCGTCCCAATGGAGATGGGATTTAAACTCAGGCGGTCTGCGCACACCTGTCCTCAGAAAGCCCACACGGAGCTGCAATCTGGGAGGCTCAAGCTGAGCCATGCGGTGAGATGAGGGCAAAGAAGGTGACTCCCCAGCATGCTGGAAAGAAGACAGATCGATTTCTATACAAAGCAAGCATCAGACAGAAAAGCAAAATGTTGGCTCAGTAAGAACTTTTTAGAAAATTTTTGCCTGTTTTTTTAATGAATATAACAAGATGGAAATTAAAGTTTTACACAAAAAAGCCCGGGCTGGATACAATGATTATAGGAAACATTGTCTTTTTCTTTTGCTGTCAAGCAAATTAATAGATTTCAAATGATGAAAAATTCTCCAAATTTTGCTACAAAAAGAGTAATATTCTGAGTCTTCTCAAGCCTGCCTCCCCTTGCATGTGCCGTTCCCTCTGACAGAAATGCCTTTCTTCTCCTTCCTGTTTAACAAGCTTGCTCTCACCCTGAAGACCCAACTGAAACAAGGCCTGCTTTATAAAGTTTTCCTCAACTTTCTCCTCCATGCCTCCCAAAGACTCTGATTTCATCTCCTTGCTGCGACTGTCATGCTACATTGTGCATGCAGTCATCCTGCTAATTACGACTCCAGTGCTGCGAGACCAAGCATGAGTAAATGAAGTGGATGAGGCAGACAATAGAGAGTGGTGGGGAGAAGAGAACTGGAAAGAACCTGCCTTCCTAAAGGGAGGAGCCACCACTCTGCCTCCACCAACCACTGGCACATGTGAGTGCTAGTCCTATATTGACAAAGCTGATACTTTTCTCCAAGGGAAACCAGTAACAATATTTATGTGGGGGAGATCCCTTAATTTTTCAATGTTAGCAACTGCGCTTTTTAGATGTTTTAAACACTGCACAGGCCACCAACAACTTGTGCCTACTTGTTACTTGCTTATGTGCCTGACTCTAAGACTAGAACATGGAGCCGTGTTTGAATCATGGCTCTTCCATCTCCAGGTTGAGTGACATTTAGTACATTATTTAACCTTTTTTCACCTCAGTGTTCTCATTCTCCATAAATTTGGGTAGGGAATAATTCCTACACCTTAGGGTTGTTGGGAGAAGACCTCACTACTGTGAGTAAAGTACTGCGAGTAATGCCTGGCACAAGACAAATGCTCAGTAAATATTAGTCATCGGCATCCTGATCACTGCCACCGTCATTGTCACTGTCATCACCACTATCATCGTCTTTAATATCCCCAGTACCTTCCACAATGCCTGGCACATCACTTTTGTGTATTCAGTGTTTATCAGACTGAAGAATAATATTAATATTTCTATGGGGAGCTAAAATTAAAATAGTGAAAGTTAGGAAACTTAAAATCTGTTACATGTCTTCCAACCTCTTCAAGGTCTCCAAGGCAGCGTGACAATGGCCAGGTGTCTTTCCAGGTAAGTGAATAAGAAAACTTCTGGGGTTTGGCCGGTTTGTTTGGTTTTTGTTTTTAATTCCAGATTAATATGAGGGCTCAAACAACCAGGCTACAATGTTTGCATTTGTTAGGTAGAGTTTCTCTTGTAGTTATGTCCTGCACCCAAAGGTGTGCCCTATACCCTTACGTTGTGCCCACTAAGTGGGAGCACCTCAACCCCCTTCCCTCCTCCCTTCTCCTTCTTTCCTCCTCCCCTAACTTGAATAGAATTGAATTTTTCTCTTGTGTGGGAGTGTATTAGATCTTCTGCTGGCTTCATATTAGTACTGAGTACATTGGATACTTGCTTTTCCATTCTTGGGCTACTTTACCAAGAAGAATGTGTTTCAACTCCATCCAGGTTAATACAAAAGATGTGACGTCTCCATCCACATTTATGGTTGCATAGTATTCCATGGCATACATATATATACCACAGTTCGTTCATCCATCCCCGGGTTGGTGGACATTTATGTTGTTTCCACCTCTTGGCAATTGTGAACTGAGCTGCAATAAATAATCTAGTGCAAATGTCCGTATGGTAAAATAATTTTTTGCTCTTCAGGGTAGATGTCTAGTAATGGGATTGCATGCCAAACCCACATAATTTGAGTTCTATGTGGATTCACCATACTTTTTTCCAAAGAGGTTTATTAGTTTGCAGTCCCACCAATAGTGTAAAAGGTTCCTGAGTAAGAAAACCTTAGTTAAACAAAGCTGTCTCCAGAACTTGAACCTATTATAATTCCCAGTAAATAACCCTGCAGGTGATATGCTGGAGAACTAACAATACTCACCTCAGACTCCTTTAGAGCTGGGATGGCTGTGTGATACAGTTTGGGCCAATGAAATACGACGAATATTCCTAGGGAAAGGTGCTCCTTCCCCAGGCAAAAATTCTCAAGGAGACAGTGCTTTTGCCCTTCACTCTTTATCCTTTTCCCTTCTTTCTGCCTGGAATGTAGAAATAACATCTGGACGTATAGCAGCCATCTTGACACACTGAGGACAAAAGCCTCACATAAAAGATTGCAGGGCAAAAAAAATCTGCACTTGATACAGTGATGCATAAAAACCTAGAGTTAGAACTTCTGAAGCTTTGTCAAGGGTTACAAAGAGTCTTGTTCAAGGTTTATTTAAAATACCAGAATGCACAGACCAAAAGTTAGGGTCTCTCCTGATAAGTGTCCTCTACCCTTCCCTCACACCACAATCCCCAGCCATATGTGAATAAGGGACTTTAGGGTTATATCAGGAAAGGGGGAAAACTAACAGGAGAATATTCTGGAAGCTATTGTAATATGGAACTTCTAAAATCTTTTTCAAGGCCCGTCTTGAGTGGGGCTTGGCCCAGAGCATTTCATGAGGGCTATGTTGAGGTGTGGGGATCCCCCCAGAACTGTAAGGGGCTTTCCTTGCTTGATGCCATGAGCTCAGGGTCAGGCCTTTCCTACGCTGACAGTACTTTGCCACTTTAACAACTACCTGTTTCTACTGACACAGGTGCTGATGATCTCAGAAAGGCATCTGGGGATCAATTTTTCCAATAATACATTGAAAATAATACATTTGAAAATGCTACATACGAGGTCAGACAATTAAGTTCACGAACTCATCCTAGAAAAAGCCCTATATACCAGGCAGCACCTGTGGCTCAAGGAGTAGGGCGCCAACCCCCTATGGTAGATTCAAACCCAGCCCTGGCCAAAAACCTGCAAAAAAAAAAAAAAAAAAAAAGTGCTATATACCTCATTGCTGAAATCCCCTATGGTCACATCCAAAGTACATTCCTTGGTCACCAGGTGACCGTAGTGGTATTCATCAATGAGGTATGTAGCATTTTTTCTAGATGAGTTCAAGAGCATAATTGTCCGACCTTATATGATTCACAGGGCAGGACCTAACCCTCTGATCTCCATTCCACATCCTGAGATCTGTCTGGTGAACCCTCAGTTGGGCTCGCCCTGGTGTGTTATCTTCCCCACATCCCCAAGCCAGAGGCGCCTCCCAGCAGATGTTGGTCATGGCACCAATATTTATCAGGAAATGTGTCTTTGTTGTTCTCACTCCTATTTCTCACTGGTGGAGGAAGAAGTTGTGTATGGACATCTGGGGGCTTGCAAAATGGTCTTGTCAGGGCTTTAGAAATTGTAGACATATCTTCGTAAACTATGCATGTCTGAGTGAGCTTTTTGGGCTCAACGTGTGACTAAAAAAAAAGGTCTGGGTCCTATAAACTGACCAACACTTATTTTCTCAATGGGGTGGATGGTTGTGTCTTAATTTAGTGCCCCCAGGGCAGCAGCTATAAAGGAGGGTAGGTCCTGGCAGCCAGGACAGAATGAGGAAATTAAACTTCGTCCTTTCTTGTCTCCTAGTCTGACCTCCCAGCAACTCCCTCCTTGTTCCCAGGGCCCCTTCCTGCATTTCCCACCTGCCAGTTCTGAAAGCACAACTGTGATTAGTCCCCCATGCTGCTTCATTGGAAAGGCGTTATTCTCCAAGAGGCAGAAGGTTCCCCAATGGTCAGGAAAGTCTGTCCAACAGCACAAACCTGGATGGCTTGAGAGACACAGGGGAGGCAGGAGGAATGGAGGTGTAGTGAGAGTTGACAAAGCTGCTGACCTTGAGTCCTTGAGTGAATACACCCGTATTAGAGTCTCTCTGAGGAGATGAAGGGAGACAGCCAGTAGCCTCCTTCCCAAAGTGGGTCCTACTGAGCTCACTGTGGGCCACAGGAGGTGGGGAGCTGATGACTTTCCTTTTGAGAGATGGAGTGGGGAAATAGAAGCACTTGTTGGGATCTCTTAACCCCATATGAATAGTCTGATTTGATACACACAGTTTCCCTGAGAGCAGAGAGCCAGAAGCCTGAACTTCAGGAAGACTGTGGCCCTAGAAGCTATGCAGGGCTTGTGCCAACCCTGCTGCTGGGAGCACTGCCCTCATTCCCACTGAGATTTCTTTATGAGGCCAGGCCCGTGGCTCACATCTGTAATCCCAGCACTCTGCAAGGCTGAGGCAGGTGGTTCGCCTCACAGAACCTGAGCTCACAGGTTCAAGACCACCTAAGCTAGAACAAGACCCTGTCGCTAAAAATAACCAGGAGTTGTGGCCAAAACCTGTAGTCCCAACTATTTGGGAGCCTGAGAAAAGAGAATCACTTGAGCCCAAGTGCCTGGGGTTGCTGTGAGCTATGATGCGACGGCACTCTAGCGGAGGTGACAAAGTGAGACTCTGTCTCAAAAAAAAAAATAAATTAAAAAGAAAAAGATGTTTTTATGGGAGTTGGGGAGGGTAGGCAGGGAATATAGCCACACAAATGTAACTCATCTGTGAATCATTTTACATAATAATTATTGCACAAAGCTTGGCTATTGAGTTAATTTAAAAAAATCTAAAAGTAGCTATCTTGGAAGGAAGGATAACAAAACTGTTTAAGAGACCCAATTCTCAATGATAATACTAAGAAATTAGTGACAGTTTCAAATCAAAAAGTAAAACAGTCATCATATGCATATTATTTAGAAATAAGGTCCTAAAAAGGACACTTGGATGAGCAATACTGACCCTTAGCTCTACAGTCTTTTATATGTGTGTTCACCCATAAGTGAAGGACAGGCCAGTTATTAACATGACACACACAGTCCTTCTCAAATGGTCATCAAAACCCACATGCAATGAACTCTCCACTCTTTCGGGAACAATCACGTCCATGATTTCCCTTATCCTTGGAAATTGTTTCCCTTGTCTGACCATATGGTAAACCCTATTCAACCCCTCCCTCCCCAGGGAACGTGGGTTGCTCCCATAACATGGTGCTCACCCCTCAATTAAGCAGGATGTGACTCTACTGGAATAGCACATCACGCGGGCTGGGACGTGCAGACTGAAGCAAGACCAGCCACTCCAAGCCAGAGAGAGACAGCTACAACACACTTGCTGGGAAATTACGTCTCCCACTGACATCACTAGAAGAAAAGGATGTGGGTCAAGGTCTGCTGACAGTCACCTTGCCCCCAGTGGAAGAGACTCGACTGAGTGAGGCCAACACAGAAGCCGAGTAGAGAAATCAAGCCACATTGTGTTTTTACTGTGGTAAAACATACATATCATAAAATTTACCATTTTAAATTATATAATTCAGTGGTATTGAGTATATTCACAATGTTGTGGTGCCATCAGCACTATCCAATTCCATTACTCTTTTATCACTCCCCAAAGAAAACCTACTACGCATTACACAGCAACTCCCTACTCTCCCCCGTCAGTCCCTAGTAACCCTTCATCTGCTTCCTGTCTCCATGAATTTGCCTGTTCTAGATATTTTATATGCGTGGAATCCTACAACATTTATTTGATGCCTGACCTTGTTTTAATTACTATGGTGTTTTCAAGGACCATCCATGCTGTAGTATATATCAGGACTTTATTTCTTCTTATGGCTGAAATTATAATAACTAAATTATTACAATAAAATTACCTCCTATAATAATTATTATTACTTATTTATTTTTTATCCCCTCTCTTTTAAATTCATCCCCTCTCCTTTAGGTCATTTCCACTTTTTAGCTATAAACATTGGCTTATCCTTAACAAGCAGCTGTATGAGTCCCTGCCTTCAACTCTTTGGGTTATATGCCTGAGAATAGAATTTGCAGTTCACATGATGATTCTGTTTACATTTTTTGAGAAACCATAGATCTGTTTTTCATGACTGCTGTGCCGATTTACATTCTTACCATCAATGCACAAAGATTCTGATTTCTCCACAGTCTCACCAAGACTTACTTTCTGGTTTTATTACTATTCTCATCATCAATATTATATCAATGCATTAATTACAATATATACTAATATCATATTTTATCATCATCATTATTATTACCATCTTAGTGGTTGTAAAGTTGTATTTCATTGTAGTTTTGAGTATAGTGGTACAATCTTAGTTCACAGAAGCCTCAAATTCCCAGCTCAAGTGATTCTCCTGCCTCAGCCTCCCAAGTAGCTGGGATTACAGGTATGCACCCCCCCCCCCATGCTTGGCCTTTTGCCAATTTTTAATTGCATTATTTGGAGAGAAACATTCTTGATGACAGCAATCTGAGCCCCTGGATCAAACCGTATCCTTTCAATAACAGGAGTGAATAAATTTTCTTTTCTTTTTTTCCTATTAAGCTATGTCCAATGGGTCTCTGTCATTCACCACCAAAAGCTCCTGGAAAATAGGGTAAGTATGGGTCACTAACCCTAATTCAAATGGAGCACATAAATCATCAACTAGTGACCCATAAAATGAATTTAACCTGCAGGTATTGGATTTTTGTTCTGTCTTGTTTTATTTTTCCTGTCAGGACCTTCTTTTTTTCTTTTTAAATGGCCAACATTTTAAAAATTTGAGAGTTTTAACTGAAATCTGAAGAATGACAATAATCTGCTTCCTTAAGGCATGTCAGCCACTCTCCAGTTTATTAGGGTCCTATCTGTCCCACTTCATGCATGGACATTTCCTGCCCGGCTCCTACAGGCTTTTGAGTTGCAATCCCTGACTTAAAAGATGTGTGGATTTAGCCAAGTCCCTTACCCTCCTCGGTTTTCTTAATGGTTACAGTGAGGCAGATAATAATAATAATAATAATACACACTTTGAATGTTGTTATGTGACTTGGGTACCAAATAATAATAGTAATTAAAGCTGTTTCCTAAATTATCATTATTATCAATTAGTGTCATTATGGAAGACTAATCCTCTGGGTTTGCCCCAATCATCCCCACCTTCTGGTAATCACACCCTTATATGACCTATGAGTTGCTTCTAATCAATAGAACAAGGCCAGAGTGAGGGGAGGTGCCTGATTAGATGCTTCTACTACATGAGATTGCAGCACCCATCTGGCTGAAGCCTTTGTCTCTCTTTTGTTGGCTTAAAAGAAACAAGCGCTCATATTGGGAAACGACATTGAAGACATCTGCAAGTGGTCTCTAAGAACTGAGGCCAAGACTAAGAAGCCCTTAGTCTCTTAGCAAGGAATTGAATTCTGCCACATGAACTTTGAAACAGACCCTTCCCCAGTTGAGCCTCAGATAAAACCACAGTACCAACTGACACCTCAATTGCAGCCTTACCAAGGACAGACCCAACTAAACCATGACTGGACTCCTGACCCAGAAAACCGTGAGATAATAAATGTGAATTGTTTTAAGCTGCTAAGCTCATAGTAATAGTGCTCAATCACAAAAGATACCTAGTATAGCCCTTAACGTATTTATTAAGTAGGAGGAAGAGTATAGAAGACACAGCCTAGATATAAAGGAAGAGGAAAATGACTTGTAGTTTTTTCCTAATAATTCCAGAACAGCAATCAGCCATGAAGCCAAAACCACAAAGTGCTTCATTTTCTCATTTTCCAAGGTCTTAATAGTTAAGCCTCCTCACTGCTTTTTCCCTCAACAAATACTGCTTTTTCCAAAGAGGGCTTTTGTGCAAATGAGATATCCCACTAGAAAGGATGAGTGATCCCAGGGCACAAAACCAAAGAAGAAATAGTATTCAGTGGATCCTAACCAAGGTGGTTATGAAACCAACATTTCAGGATCTAATTTATAATAAAATGCCCAGCTGAGACTTGATGAAGTGCTTCACTGGAGAAAAGAGAGCAAGAGAAAGCCCAATCTTGCAGCTGTTATAGAACCGTGTTTGGAGCTATAAGTGCAGAGATTAATGGCTTCTCACAGCCATAAATACATTTTTTTATCTTCAATGAGTCCTGGGGGGTGGGAATCTGGCTGTACTGGATGTGCTGCAATATGCTTTTCATTTACAATCACAGTACTGAGGAAATTAAAAGCAACAGCACAAAGCATGTGTGCAATGGTGACTGGAGATGGTGCCCATCAGTGTGGCAGCAACAGCAGCCTCCCCCCTCGTTCCTCTCTTGCTTCCCTTGGCACCTGCAATGTAGGGGAATGGGAACCCTGGGACGAGGCAGGCACTGGGAAATTGAAACATCCAATTTCAATTTGGCTGACTTTCCTTTGGCTGACTTTCAAGACAGAGCAAATTTATTCAGTTTCCACCCTACACTTTGCCCATCTCAAACAGATTTTGACATAATTACCCAAACTCAGAAATTAAAAAAAAAAAAAGAAAAAGAAACTAATTCCTGCTTCCCTATCTCTGCTACCTTGCCTTTCAGTTCTCCTTTCCTGGGGAGAAACTGGTCATTCCTCCAGAACATTGTGCTTATTTGTTACTATAACATCCTCACTGAAAGTACATTTACTAAAGAGAGAGAATGTTAAAGGAAACGGGAGATGGGAAATGCATTATACTTGGTGCCCAGTGCATCACAGGTGCTTAATAAATGTTGTGCTTCCTTCACTGCTTCGTTTGTCTCTGTGTCACTCCCTCCTTCTAACCCTGGCCTCGCTCACATTTCTTACTGACATGCTTCAGGATTGGTCTCTGACTCTAATCCAGCAGTTCTCAAAGTGTGATGTGTGGTCCCCAGGCCGGCAGCGTCAGAATCAGAGAACATGTTAGAGATGCAAACTCTAGGGCCCCAGCCCCAAGCTACTGATTCTGATCCCAGTGCAGCCACCCAGGGGTGTTGACACAGGCTCAATAACCACCATTCCAATCCTCCATGCCCCTTCTAATGTCTGATGGGTCGTCCACACGAATTTCTTTTTCTACAAACTCTGGATTCACTGGTATTATTTTTGAAGAAACAAAGCCAGTCACCTAAGATTGGAAATCTATTACAGACATGTCTCTTGCTTCATATGGGTTGTAAGTGGATTTAACAATTACATGTAAGTTATTGATGAATTCTATGGCTCTGCTCTGAGGATCTTTCAGGTTTTTATATGACTGTTTTAAGAGATGTGCTGGTGAATGCTTAACAACAGCCTCTCAGAGAACAAAAAGCTCTGGTGTGTAGCATTTGCCAATTTCTATGGCACCGTGACCTATATATCAAGCTGACATCATTGAGCAGAGTTGGGAAGAGATGTGGGCAGTATTCTCTCACAAGCTTACCCTAGCTGGTTCAGCACCCCAATATGGTCTACTTTCCAAAAAGAACCAACATCTCCCAGGGTAGAAAATGTCTTCAATTTCTTTAGCAACCTCTCCTACTAATCAGAGATGGTGGAAATAGAACATTTGACTCTCTTCCTAACAATTCCCTTCGCACCATGCTCCTTGGGAGGAAGATGTGTTAATCGGATTGGTAACAGCGTGAGACAGCCAGTGGGGCACATTTTGCCAGTTGGTAGGACACTGTGATATAGGCAAGAACTGGTTGGACCCTTTTTCTGTCTCTTCCATGACCATGCACAGTGGCCCTCTTCCCACTTCCCATTTCTCCTTCTGCATCATGAATTAAGGGGAAAAAGCAGCAGCAGCTCGCTTCCAGTGGCCGGCAGCTTGGTGGAACTGATGTGGCTCATACATCCAGCCCTCATAAAATCTAGGGAGTCCATTCAGAAGGCCCCCTTCAACTTTCAGGTCCAAGCACACATACAAAAGAGACAAAGCCCAGATCTGTGGGGACAGAGGAAGGAGGCACCATACTGCTTCCCTCACCAGCGTGGCCAGCACTTCCCTCTTGATCACTGTCCTGTGCATTAGCCAACCTTAACTATGAACCCTGAAGCCCCATGTCCTAGCACACAAGTGACTTTGTACGTCACGGTATAAGAAGAGACTGGTTTTAGAGTCAGACAGTCCAAGATTCAAATCCCACTCTACCACGTCTGTGCCAGCTACTCTTGAACAACTGCATTGCCTCTCTGAGCTTTAGCTGACTCATCTATAAAATAATAGTAAGAACTACCTCTCAGAAGGATTCCAATTGAATAAGATGATGTGCATAAGAGTGACGCCTGGTAGACAGTAGATGCATAATAAGTGGGACATTTTATAAGTCTTATTCCACGTGTCTTGCACCCAAATACTCAAGTACAGACCTGTGTCTCAAGTGCAGCTCTTTAAGAGCGCCTGAGCGCCCCTGTGTCTCAAGTGCAGCCCGTTAAGAGCGCCTGAACGCCCCCTGTGTCTCAAGTGCAGCTCTTTAAGTGCGCCTGAGGCCTGGACATGCTGTGTGTCTCCCCTACCCACCACCCCCCACTCCTACCCGTGGCTCAGAACAGCACTTCTGGGGAGGCTGGGTCCCCTGAAGATTATCCTAGTCCCACATGGCAACTGTGGTAAGACTCCTTGTGCCCCACACCCAACTTTCATCAAACCTGCCTTACTCAGACAGACTTTTCTTCTACAACAAGTGCAGTACTTTGCAGTCGGAAAGCCATTCTCTCTCCTACCTGGCAGACTTCCTTCAGAGAACTGAGGACCAACTCTAAGTTCTCTCCCCCACTGTTCAGGGCCCCACACAAATCAAGTGACTGAGCATCTGTTTCAGTGTGTCTGAATGATGTTGGTCCAAGGATACATAATTACAGTTAGATAGGAGGAATGCATTCAAGAGATCTATGGTACAGCATGGTCACTACAGTTAATGATGTTCTATTGTATTATGGAAAAATATAGGAAGTGATGTTAAGGGCTCTCATCACAAAAATGATTACTAGGTAAGGTAATACATTTGTCAGTTAGCTAGAATCCTCAACTCCATGATGTAAAACATCTTCAAAACATCACATTGTATTTAATAAATTCATACAATGTTACCTATCAATTTTTTAATTAAAAAAATGTTTAAATATATCCTTATATAAGAAGGAGTGTACCCAGAAGAATGGAAGAAACAATGCCTTCTAAAGGATGATGAAGCTTGATGCCCTAGTTTTAGCAACCGAACTAAAAATAAATTCCAGGACTTCTCTCTTAATGTGCACATGAATCACCAAAGGTTATGTTAAAATGCAGATTCTGGACTAGGCACAGTAGCTCACGCCTATGATACTAGCACTCTGGGAGACCAAGGCAGGTCGATCTCTTTAGCTCACAGGTTTGAGACCAACCTGAGCAAGAGTGAGAACCCCGTCTCTAAAAATAGCCAGGCGTTGTGATGGGTGACAGTAGTCCCAGCTACTCAGGAGGCTGAGGCAAGAGAATCACTTGTGGCCAAGAGTTGAAGGTTGCTGTGATCTATGATGCCACAGTACTCTACAGAGGGTGGAAAAAATGAGACTCTGTCTAAATAAATAAATAAATAAATAAATAAATAAATAAATAAATAAATAAAATACAGATTCTGGTACAGTAAGTCTGGGGCAGGACCTACAGTTCTGCATTTCTGCCATCTCCCAGGTGAGGCAAGTGGGCCACACTGAATAGTAAGAGACGGTAGTGAGACTGCAGGCTGGGGAACTAAGGGAATTCTGATATGCAGGACATAGAGCCACAGTCTAACAACATCAAAAACAAATGAGGTTATCTAAAACCTCATTGCAAGAGTAACATTTAGGAAATGAAAAAAACACGACTCCTTAATGTAAAAACTGCAGGAAGATGAAGCTTATTTATGTTGTTATATTTCTGTCTTTAAAACTTATTGGTGCTATGCAAATGCTGCCCTTTCCTTCTATTACTCCCCATGTTCATTACCATGGCACAATCCAGTCATAATTCATAGTTACTGTGATTTGAATTTAATTTAGAATTTTCTTTTATGTTATAATCATGCTTAGGAGGAAATGCAAAATCAATGCATCATGCTCTAGTGTTTTATTGGCTAGGATTTAAACACATTTGTTCATTTGACTACTACCTGACTGTATTTTTTATGTATAATGTATTTTAATGATATCTTTCACTGCACACAAAATATTTTAAGGTCTTAAAATTTTGTGATAAATAGTAACTCCTCTTATAAACCAATATATCAGCAATTTCTCTGAAAAAATTCTTAAAACTAATTCTTCAAAGGTGTTGAAATGTGGCTGTGTCTGTGTGACATCAGTAACATCCGAAGTAGAAGTGTCTTGTCTCCACTGAGCCAGTCTCTGGCTGTTTGCACACATCTGAGAGCAGACGCACAGGAGGAAGCACTGTAGTGTAGCTGCATCTTCACTTGGCATCCTCCCCACGGCAAGTAAAGAAAGAGATCATACCAAATAATCCTCAATTAATGAAAGTAAAACCTCATATTTAACCAGCATTACTGCACAGCCTCATAAGCCCAAAGGCCATACATTCTGACACCAGCCCAGAAAACCTTCCCAGTTCAGAATTTTAGAAAGAATAAGACAAAAACATAACTAAATAATGCTTTCAAAGGAATGCTAGAACAAAGCAGGAGTTAAAACATCCAAAGATAAGTAAGAAGCTAGGAAAATCCAGGAAGCATGCAGACATCCTGACGAAATTACGGTCTTCTTCAAGCTAACTAGTGACAGCCACAAGTGGAATCCAGACCATAGATAGAAACAGAGGCTAGAATACTGCCAGGCAGGTTGTATGAGATGATGATTCCATTGAGTTTAAAGAAGAACTTGGTTAATTCTGTTACAACTTGCACCAGATTTCAAAGGCCAGCTGATCATTTGAGAGCTCAGGGCTCCACTATGAGGAAGCCCCAGATGTTTCAGTCAGTCCTCACCACCGTACTGCTGCATAATAAATGCCTCATAAAACCACAGTGGTTTCATGGTCACTAGAACACAGGAGGAAGAATCTAAGTTGATAACCACATTGCAAGCATCTTCTCACATCACAAGCCCTAATGGCCCATTGGCCAAAGCAAATGATATGGCTGAACTCAAAGTCAAGATGAGGTCAGAGTGTAGAGAAAGGGGACCAAATGTGGTCTACCATACAAGAGACACACCAGAGCGATGTGACCTACCACACAAGAGACAAACAAGAGTAACGTGACCTAACACACAAGAGACACACCAGAATGATGTGACCTACCACACAAGAGACACACCAGAGTAATGTGACCTACCACACAAGAGACATAACCGAGTAATGTGACCTATCACACAAGAGACACACCAGAGTGATGTGACCTACCGCACAAGAGACATAACCGAGTAATGTGACCTACCACACAAGAGACATAACCGAGTAATGTGACCTACCACACAAAAGACACACCAGAGTAATGTGACCTACCACACAAGAGACACACCAGAGTGATGTGACCTACCACACAAGAGACACACCAGAGTGATGTGACCTGCCACACAAGAGACAAACAAGAGTAACGTGACCTAACACACAAGAGACAAACAAGAGTAACGTGACCTAACACACAAGAGACACACCAGAGTGATGTGACCTACCACACAAGAGACATAACTGAGTAATGTGGCCTACCACACAAGAGACACACCAGAGTAATGTGACCTACCACACAAGAGACACACCAGAGTGATGTGACCTACCGCACAAGAGACACACCAGAGTGATGTGACCTACCGCACAAGAGACACACCAGAGCGATGTGACCTACCACACAAGAGACACACCAGAGTGATGTGACCTACCACACAAGAGACGCACCAGAGTGATGTGACCTAACGCACAAGAGATGCACCAGAGCGATGTGACCTACCGCACAAGAGACACACCAGAGCGATGTGACCTACCGCACAAGACACACACCAGAGCGATGTGACCTACCGCACAAGACACACACCAGAGCGATGTGACCTACCACACAAGACACACACCAGAGTGATGTGTTCCACCTCACAAGAGACACATCAGAGTGATGTGACCTACCACACAAGAGACACACCAGAGTACTGTGTTCCACCTCACAAGAGACACACCAGAGCTTCTCAATCTTGGTTCAATGATCAATCTCTAATCTGCCTTTTTTAGACTTTTTTTGCTATTGACACAGAAGTACTGCATATAGTCTTTGGACTATATTTATACCTGTGTTTTATACATAAAAAAATTAAAAATTTTTTTACACATACCACAGAACCAATTTTTCCCTGGCCCAGTATTGGAGGCAACATCAATGGTGTTAACAATGAATAACATGCACTTTACCAAGATACAAATGGAATCCACCCACCCCTGTAAACCCAGTGTTTCAGTCTGAGTCCACATGGACAGAGTGAAGAAGCTCACAGTTCTTAGATATATACAGTGTGTTCTCCCATCACATGTTTATTCCCAGAGTCAGTTTCTTGTATATTCCTGCTCAAGGTGCTCCAGAGGCCTGCATTGCACACTGATATGTACCAGTTTTTTAAAGAAATCATCTTCCTGTAAGCATTAATTGCAGCATGAGTGTTGTTAGTCTCACCCACGTTTTCAAGGCCTCCCAAACAACCAGCAAATCAGATAGCACTGATCCTGCTGGGCTGTAGAAGCTGGGCTGTCTTCACAGCAAACTACAAATTCCTGTTATTGATATCACTAGTTTAATGCTGAAGTTTAATTCCTCCTTAAATAAAACACTGCAATTTTTCACACTAATTAAAACAGTGATTAGTGGTTACTTTTGTCTATATGCATGTCATGGTTTTAAATAGCAAAAGATGTCTCTGCATCAGTTAGGAATTACCTTCATTAGCTAGCGACAAATCCCTAGAAGATGACAGGGGCTTATGCAAACTAGAAGTTTATTTTTCTCACACATGAAAAAAATCCAGAGGTAAACAAGCCAAGTTTAGAGGTCCACGTACACCACAAAATTAAGGTTCTGCTACTTTTCTACTCTCCTATTCTTAGCGTATGACTTCCATCCTCAATGTTGCCTCAAGGTCACAAAATAGCTGTGAGAGCTCCAGATATCATATCCACAAAGCAGACAGGGAAAGAAAAGAAAAATATTGGGGCAAAAGTGTATGCTTCCCAGCTGATTTGATAGCGTTAATTGCTATTTTTTATGCTCCTTCTATGTACCATCTAAAAAGGTAGGTGTTGCATATTTTGGCCATTGGTACATGGGTGCAAGATGGTCACCCTTGACTCTTGTCTGTTCTGAAACACTTCTCCTCCTGTATTGCACTGTCATTCATTCTTCCCAAGGCCACTGCCAGTGTAAAGGTACTATATTGTGACATTCTTTATAGAAGGGCTTGGTCAATTGCAAAAGAAAAGAAAGATCAATATAGGAAATAAGAGTTTAAAGTCCTCACTACTAGGGCTTTCCTTTGAGTTGCAAAAGGAGGCCATCTAAAATTATGAACCCACATGTAGCAAACTGTAACAGGTGCCATCTTCCTTGCTCTTAATCTATCTGGCTTACCAACCTCAGTTCTGCAGTACTGAGTACTACAAAAACTTCTTCTCCAAACCTCTATTTAAACCTTTACTGCCTCCCTACAAAAAGAGGAGGGAGATTCTCCATCTTCTTAAAAGGAAAGATCTCCCCACCTTGGGCACACCTTTGTCTCTCCAACTTGAAAGCCCTAAAGCTGTATCAGTTTACAATGATAGAAGAGATTGCAAGTCACCTACTAACTTTCACTTCCTCCATTCTCTACTAAAAGAACCCCCACTTTATTTCATGGGGCAATGTAACCAGCTAAAGGAACAGTTCCTGGCCTCACTTACCATTGGAGTTAATCAATGCTATAGAGGTAAAAGTTGGATAGAGCTTCCAGGAGATTTCTTAAAGAAGGCTAACCTAGCTAGGAGATGTACTTTTTTTCCCTTCTCCCTTGCCTTCTACTTTCTACCTGGACTTTACAAGTACTTCCAATATGAAAGCCTATGTTTTTGTGGAGTAAAAAAAAAAAAAAAAATTATACATCTATATATATATATATATGTAAGGAGCCTGAATCTTTGGTGACTAGGAAGCCACCCTACAAGTTCTAAGTTTCTACCTCTTGGTAGTTCTGCTATGCATAAGAAAAATATACACCTATCTTATTTAAGCTACTCTTCATTTTTTTTACATGCCACTGACTTTTGTCCTAACTGATACAGGGATCCCTAGTTTAAAGATTTTATTCTGAATGTGAATGAATTCACCAGCTCAGTGGTTCTCAAACTGTAGTGTACATCAGAGTCACTTGGAGGGCTTGTTAAAATACGGATTTCTGGGTCTCATCTTCAAAGTTCCTGATGTGGCGGTTCAGAGGTGAGGCCTGAGATTCTGCGTCTCTCACACTCTCAGGATGGCTGATGTTGATGCTCCAAGGACCGTACTTTGAGAATCACTGCACTAATTCATCCCTAATTTATTTGGCTAATTTTCTTCTTAGAGACTATAAAGAAAAGAAGCCGCGGGGATCTGAGTCATTCTTGTTTTTCTCTTTTGGAGCCAAGAATTCCTTTCCCAGAAATACTGAACTGTACCTTTTGCCTGATTTTTGTTCTTTTTTGGCAGCATGCCCCTCCGCGTCTGCCATTAGAGGAACTCTTGCTAAGTTACTAACATGGTCTTTGCCCCCAGCAAAGATGCATGTAATTAATGTTAACCCAAAATTTTTGAACACTTTATCTTGTACATTTTCTATTTTTCCTTGATCTTTAATGCCAGAGTTTTCACAGACAATAGCTCAAAATTGTGTTATGCAAATGGTTTTTGTGCTTATGGTTTTTTGGTGGTGGTGTTTATTTTGTACTTGAAGATAATATACTTTTTTTTTTCCTCTCTCTAACATACTTTCTGATTTATTATCTTGACATCAGGTCATTTCACCCGATGGCCAAATAGGAATTTTTTCTTCAGAGTTCATTCTAGTCAGCCCACACATTTTCCTCTCGTAGAGGGCCCAAAGCAACAGTAAAGTCACTGGGCAATTTCTTTTGCCACCCAGAATCCATTCTACTGTATTTTAGTGAAAACATCCCTGTTTCTACTTAAAAATTGCCTTCCCTCGCTCATCCCTAGGGGAACACGTGACCCAGCCATGATCAAAAAGACCTCATAATCTTTTTGTGGGCTGAACTATGTCCCCCAAAATTCATATGTTGAAGTCGATCTTGGAATGTAACTAAGATCTTGGAATGTAACTATATATGGAGATAAGATCTTTAACCAGGTAATTAATTTAAAATGAGGTCATTAGGGAAGGCCCTACACTAACAATTAGCGTCTGTATAAGAAAAAGAGATGCAGACACAGGCACACACAGAGCGAAACCACGTGGGGAGGTGACAGCTCTCTGCAAGTCAAGGAAGAAGCTTCGGAAGCGGTCAGCCCTGCCAACACCTTGACCTCAGCTTCTGTGACAAAATCAATCTCTCTTATTTGTTCTGCTCAGTCTGTGGTTTTTGTTATGGCAGCCCTGGCAAAAGCATATAACTCTGGCCGTGGGATTGGCAAACATTTTTAAGGAAACAGCTGGACAAGAAATAGTTTAGACTTGGTAGTGCAGATGATCTCTGCTGCAGCTCCTCAGCTCCGCTGTCGCAGCACCAAGGCAGCCAGGCCCCAACGCCAAAGGAATGGGCGTGGCCACGGTCCAAAGAAGCGTTATTGACAAGTCGGACAGCAGGCCCAGGGACTGTGGTTTGCAGATTCCTGCCCTAGATGATTGGTTCAAAGCAAACATGTGACTCAAGCCTAGCCAATCAGCATTATTCTATTCCTCCAGAAGGTGTTTCTCTACATGTATCTAACCCTGGTAAGTGTGATTAGAGAGACTCTCAGATCATGCTCCAAACAAACGGGAAAAGGTTATGTTATGAGCCTGTGAAAAAGTAATTGTTGTCTTCAGGATAAAGCCCAAAGTCCTGGGCATGTCTCCAAGGCATCCTGAAATCAAGCACTCACCTGCTTTCTCTTCTCTCTTATTACCAGAGACAAGTATTCAGTAGATGCACTACAAATACCTTAAGAACAATAAGTAGTAATCAACAATTTACATGTTTAAAATATCCAAATGAGTGGACTTGGCTTCTTGCTTAGAGCAAGTTAACTAGAAAATTAGCTGTGCTGTTTGAACACAACCCGAAATAACATATCATGCTATATTTACCTGGCACCCCATGTAACAGAAGCTTTAAGAGAATAACGCGACCCTTGGAAATGCAAGAGAGAAGTTATTCATCCAGATGCTCTGAGAATGTGTGGGGGAGAAAGCAACTTTAAAAGTACATCTGGTCAGTAAAAAGGGGATCCAGGGGAATTTTTTCCTCTGATTAAGTTATGACATTTTTCTTTAAATAGTAACAAAAGAATTCAGCACAGCTTCTCAGAATGGGTCAAACAGGAGCAAATGCATGAGGGTTTGAAAAAAAATGGAAAACGAAAATCAGGAGTTGTTTTCTTTTCAGACTAATATTCATATGTATGCAGTAATTATTAACAAAATCAGATGTAAGCTTGCTTGGGTCAGACAGGCCTTGATGCGGCCGTAGTTAGACCAGAGCCGTGGTAAGGAGCAACACCACAAGCTGCACATAGTTTATTTCTCGCTCCTGCAAAGACTTCTCTGAGTCTGGGTAGTTTTCCGGAAAGCTGCCCTCCATGTGGTGTCTGCTTCCATCTGTGGCACCTCCATTTCAACAACTGCTTCACTATGGAGGGAAAAAACCTCCACGGAGAATCACCCACTTGCTCTTAAATGATTCCACAGAGAAGTGGCAGATTGCACCGCCAGTCCATCGGCCAGAGCTAGTCACGTGATCTTATTAACTTCAGGGTGATAGGAAATGGAGTTGAGCTCAGTGCCCAGGGAGATGGGAAACGGTGACTCCCACACTGGGTACCCTCAGGAGGGAAGAAAGGGCAGTATGTTTCTTGTAAACGAGTGAAGACAAAGCGGAGAAGGACAAGTGTGCAAACCGTGCAGGAGGAGAGGCTGAATTCACTTGCGTCTCAATTCTGGTGTTCCTCAAAATACACTTATGGCAATGGCTACCCTGCCTCCTGGCCTGTGATGTGAGGGGGAAAGAAGGTGCATGAAGTGGTCGTTAGAATGCTAAGTGGACAGTAGAGCTGGGTGATAGAGGCCCAGGTAGGAAGATCACTTGAGCCCAGGAGTTAGAGGCTGCAGTGAGCTATGATCATTTATTCCACTGTACTTCAGCCTGGGTGCAACAGGCTGTTCCTAAAATCAACTAGAGAAAGAGAAAGAAAAAAAGCTAAACTAACAATATGGTCCCTCATTATTGTTAAACTGACAATAGTAAGTGGCCTGCTTACATTTTTGGTACTAAAATGTTATTTCTTTTATGAAGTGATGATGATCATAGTTAAATAGCTGTTTAGTTAAAGTCCCAACTTGGCAAAATAAGAATTTGGCTGGAGGAAGGAGGGCAATTGGTGGGACCTCATCTAATGTGCACAGAGTGTGCACAGCACACCCACTGGATGAGGGGCTCAACTACAACTTGAACTTTATCTTAGAAGTTAGAACAATGTAACCTAAAAATTTATACCCCCATATTAATTTGAAATTAAAAAAAGAACTTGGCAGATGCTTTTTTTTTCTTAAGTTACTGTGTCAGTCTATAAACCCACCTTCTGGGAGCCACTGACCTAGTTAAGGGTTTTGCCTGGAGCTTGCCTTAACTGAACAAGAAGATATACCATTTTGAGCACCTGCGCTGTGATGTTTAATGTGTTTCCTCACTTACTCCTCACAGCAACAGAGAAGAAGGTATTATTATCCCACATTTACAGATAAAGCAACAGAGACACAGAAGAAACTTCTCTCAGTCCTCAGGTGTCCCTTGTCCCACTTTTCAGCGGCTTCCTATAAGGAACTCATGATCCAAAATGAACCTACAGATCTTCCCACCCCAAACTTGTTCCCCCCAGACCTCCAGCTCACACCTGACCCCTCACTCAGAGCCCTGCTCGCCCCTGCGAGGGTGCCACCTCCCGCACAGCTGTTTTGACCATAAGTCTAGGAGTCCCTCCTAGTTACTCCTTTCCTCACCCCTCCTCTCACATCCAGTCCATTCACACGTGTGTCTATTGTTCTTCCCATACACGTTTCAAATTCTTTCTCTTCTCATCACTCCATAGCTTCGCCTCTGTCGTCTTGTCAGTAGATGTGTAAGCTTCCTGCCAGGTCTTCTTAGATCTATTCATGCCCCATCTAACCCATTCTCCACCAATAGGGCAACTTTGTTACAACTAAATCAGATCATGGAATGTCCCCCCTTAGAGCCCACCATGAATTTCCGTTGTGCCTAGGGGTCAGCTCAGACTCTAGGACAGCCTCCTAGGCTTCCATGACCCCCAGGTCACACCCTCCTCTCCAGCTTCCTTTCTTCCTTCATCTCCCCAGGGCGCCAAACTCCGATCCGTGTCTTGAATGTACCTAACTTCAAATCCTTTGCACTGCTGTTCCACGTGACTGGGATGCTTTTCCTTCTGCTCCTCGGAGGTCTGGCTTTTCCTTCAGATTTTACTTTTCATGTTAGCATGAAGTAACTCCCGTCCCTGTCATTCTCATGTTAGTGCCCGCTCTTTCTTCTTAGCATGTATGACTATCCATAACAATCTGGTGTATCCATTTACGGTTTGTCTTGTCTTTTATGTATTTATTTATTTATTTATTTATTTATTTTTTCAGACAGAGTCTCACTTTGTCACCCTCTGAAGAGCACTGTAGCATCATAGCTCACAGCAACCTCAAACTCTTAGACTCAAGCGATTCTTTTGCCTCAGCCTTCTAGGTAGCTGGAACTACAGGTGCCTGCCACACTCTGGGTGATGTTTTAGAGACTGGGACTCACTCTTGCTCAGGCTGGACTCGAATTCTACAGCTCAGACAATCTACCTGCCTAGGCCTCCCAGAGGGTTGGGGTTAGAGGCGTGAGCCACTGCACCCAGCCCTGTCTTCTTCTCTTGAGGGTAAATTCTAAAAGACAGGGGCCACATAGTTTTATTCAACTTTGAACCCTCAGTGACTAGAGCAGCAGTACCTGGCACAGAGCTAGGCATCAAAAATGACTGCCGGGACTTTCATTCCCAGCCAAGATGCAGGAACATCTCACTCTTCCTGCCCAAACAACCAAAATATGGGCAAAAATCAGTGGAACAACAGTTTAAAGACACTAGACTTCAGATGATGAAGGACAGTGGGCTTGAGGTGGAACCAAACAAGGTAAGCCTTACCCGTGATCGCCCAGCCTTACTAATGAGAGAGTTTTCTGGACCTGGCGCAGGGACAGAGAACCCCACAGATGCCCTGGGTGGAGGGGACACAGCTAAGAATCAGGGGAGATAAAGGCAGAAAATATCCCTGTAGACGAGAGCAGTACCCTGAGAGAGGAGGCCCGAGTGGTCCCCTGAGCAAACTAGGCAGCACGGGCGGTGAGAATCCACTCAAGGCCAGTAGCAGAACGACACAAAGCGTGTGAGGAAGCGGTGTCACCCTCACACAGGGGGACACTACAAAGCAATTGAGAACCTTCTGGAGGGCATCAGACAACTCCCTTCATTTGGGTGATGATTTCCAGGTACATACATGTGTCAAAACTTAGCAAATTGTATACATGTTCTTTGAATAAGAGCAGTTCATTGTGTGTCAAATTTACCTCAATAAAACCATTTTTTAAATATTCACTCAGTAAATGAACCCAGCAGTAGTCAACTGCAGAGCCTGATTTAAGAGTATTACCATGACCCCAGTGCCTCAGGATTTTCACATATTAGATATTAAAGAACTCATAAAGGTAACAATGCTTGGATTGGGCTTTAGTAAGCATAAATTTTGGAGGTGGGTAAATGAAAAATTGTCCAACACAAACAAGGCCTCTGGTAGAAATAGGAAGTAGAACAATCCCAAAATTAAAAGACATGAGCACCCAGCCAATAATGAGGAAATCCTGCCCATAGACAAGACCAGAACTAGGGAAGTTGGTCACCAGAAAGCTTCATTCATCCACGGAAGAGTGGGCAAAGCAATAGCCTGTTCCTTGGAGCAAAAGAAATGGAGGCTGACTGTCAATGCACGCACACACCCAGCTTGTTTCCAGATGACACGTGCATGCCCTTCTCCGGGTAACAAGCTGGATCCTCAGCCAAGAAAACGTCACTGTGCCAATCGAGCCACCTGGCAGTGCCACAACCACCAGCACAAAAGTCCAAAGGTTTAACATTCTTCTTAAGTGGGGAGTAATTGGGGCTTTGCCATTCGAATATTTTTGCAGAACTGTTAAATCTGCTTATCTGTACTTTCAGCCGCAGTCAGAACAGATTGTAACACAGCACTCTCAGAACCTGAAAAATCTTCAGTCAAGACATAAAAGATTTTCAAAGCCAAACAGTTTATACATTCTTTTAAAGGACACATAAAATATTTACCCAAAAAAAAGACCTTGTATTTAAGCCACACAGAAAGTCTGGACAAATTTCATAAAAATGAATCTCATACTGATAACAGTGCGATGAAATTATACATCAACTCAGAAAGAGAATTTCAAGCTTCCACAAATTTAGAAACCTCAAAACACTATTTTTATTTAATTGGTTATATAAGAAATCAAAATAGCAACTTTGATTGGTTCTAAAATATTTAGACCAAATGACAGTGAAAGCACTAAATACCAGAATTTGGGTAATGTAGCCAAAGTGGTATTTGAAGGAATGTTTATAACTATTCATTTATTACAATTACAAATATTAAAATTCATTTATTAGAATTACAGATATTAAAATTGGAGAGAAATGAACTAAATCCTCAACTGAAGAATTCAGAAAAAGAACAAAAAAAAAGAACCAAAGACCATTGAGAAAAAAATAAAAATAGAAATTAATTAAATAGAAAAGTACTAAAATTGATCCACAAAGCCACAAACTGGGTCTTTTTAAAAAAGAAAAAAGTAAAATAGACAAATCTCCAGCAAGTTTTATTCAGAAAAACAAAGAGAGAAGTCACAAGTAAATAGCATTAGCAATAAAAAGGAAAACATAACAATGGGCATTGAAATGATCTAAAAGTCAAAGGGAATTACAATGGATAACTTTATGTGCTATTAAATTTCAAATCCTAGATGAAATGCAGTTTCCCAGATACACACACTGACACACACACACACACACACACACACACACACACACATATATATATATATATATATATATATATATATATATATCTGGGAAACTGTGCATAATATCATTTCATATACATATATATATGCCCTTTGTCAGTAACTATTCTAAATGGATTGTGTCAATTAAATTCCATGATGAACCACAAAAAACCTGAATAGCCAAGGCAATCATGAGTAAAAAGAACAAAGCTGGTGGTATCACACTACTTGATTTCAAATTATACTATATTATAAAGCTATAACAATTATAACAGCATGGTACTGACAAAAAAAGTGGAACAGAATAGAGAGCCCAGAACTGAACCCACACATGTATGATTCAACAAAGTTGCCAAGAATGCACAATGAGAAAAGGTTAATCGCTCAAATAAATGGTGTTGGGAAAACCAGGTGGCTACATGGAGAAGAATAAAATTTGTCCCGTATCTCACACCATATGCAAAAGTCAACTGAAAATTGATTAAAGACTTAAACATAAGACCAGAAACTGTAACACTACGAGAAGAAAACAAAGAGAAAACTACCTGACATTGGTCTGGGCAATGAATGTTTTTAATTTGATTCCAAAAGCACAAAAATAGACAAATGTGATTACATCAAACTAAAAAGCTTCTGCACAACAAAGAAAACAACAGTGTACAGAGAACCTACAGATTGAGAGAAATTATTTGCAAGCCACATATCCAATCAGGAATTAGTATCTATATTAAGAAAAAACATTTAAAAATGGACAAAGGACCTGAACAGACCTTTCTCACAAAAAAAAATACAAAATGGCCAACAGATATATGAAAAAGAGTTCAACACTGCTAAACATTAGAAAAATGCAAATCAAAACTACAAGGAGCCATCATTTCACTTCTGTCAGAATGGCTATCATTAAAAAGACAAAAGATAACAAGAATTAGCAAGGATGTGGAGAAAAGGGAACCCTTGTACATGGTTGGTAGGACTGGAAATAAGCACAACCATTACAGAAAACTGTATGAAGGTTTTTCCTGAGGTTTTTCCTTAAAAGCATAAAACTAGAATTAACATATGATCCAGCAATTCCACTTCTGGATATTTACCTGGAAGACTTGAAATCAGTTTGTCAAGAGATGTCTGTGCTCCATGTCCATCATAGCACTGTTCATAGTAGCCAAGTTATTAATACAAAGTCAACTTCAGCCTCCATCAGCACATGAACAGATAAAGACAATATGGCATATGTGCACAATGGAATACTATTCGATATTCAAAAAGGAGGAAATTCTGTCATTCATGACAGCATGGATGGAACTGGAGAACACCGTGCTGAGTGAAAGACAGATGTGGCATGCTCTCCCTTCTGTGTGGAATCTCAATGATTGGACTCACAGAAGCAGAGAGTAGGATGCTGGTCACAGAGGCTGGGGGCCGGGAGCAGATGGGGACATGATGTTCAAAGGGGAAAAAATCTCAGTTGGGCAGGAGAAACACGGAGCTTTTTGCATGTTGTGGTGAATACAGTTGAAATAGAGTACAGCTTGAGACTCTGTCTCAAAAAATAAATAAATAAGAGTATTGTACATATCAAAATTGCTAATGCTAAATTTAAAAATGTGGGCAGCACTTGTGGCTCAAGGAGCAGGGCACAAGCCCCATAAACCAAAGGTGGCAGGTTCAAATCGAGCCCCAGCAAAAAAAAAAAAAAAAAAAAGAAAGAAAAGAAAAGAATCCTCTAAAGAATCCTCTAAAGAATCCTCTTTTGAAAAAAGAAAGAAAAAAACTGCAAGAAAATAAAAAATAAATAAATAAATAAATAAATTTAAAAATGTTTCCCAGCAAAAAAGAAAAGAAAAGAAAAGAAAAGAATCCTCTAAAGAATCCTCTTTTGAAAAAAGAAAGAAAAAAACTGCAAAAAAATAAAAAATAAATAAATAAATAAATAAATTTAAAAATGTTTCTCACCACCAAAAAAAAGTAAAAAATTCAAGGTGGTGCCTATGTTAACTAGCTTGATTTAATTATTCCACCTTGTATTCATAAGTCATGACATCACTTTGTATCCTATAAATACAGTTGACTCTTGGACAACACAGGTTTGAACTGCAAGAGTCCAGTTACATGAGGATTTCCTTCTACCTGTCACCTCTGAGAAGCAAGACCAAACCCTCCTGTCCCTCCTCCTCCTCAGACTCCTCAACATGAAGACAGTGAGGAGCATAACATTTATGATGACCAATTTCCACATAATGAATAGTAAATATATTGTCTCTTCCTTCTGATTTTCATAGTAACATTTTCTTTCCCCTAGCTTACTTTACTGTTAGAATACTGTATATAATATTTATATCATACAAAATACGGGCTAATTGACTACTGTCATCAGTGAGGCTTCCAATCAATAGTAGTTAAGTTAACTATTAGTAGTTAAGTTCTAGAAAGTCAAAAGTTATATGCATTTTTTTTTTTTACCACACCAGGGTGTGGAGGTTCAACAGTCGATTGCATAGATAACTATAAACTCAATTTTCTTTCTTTTTTTTTTTTCTTGCAGTTTCTGGCCAGAACCCTCCACCTCCGGCATATGGGGCCGGCACCCTACTCCTTTGAGCCACAGGCACCACTCCTAAACTGTCAATTTTCAATTATAAATAAATAAATTCCATGATGACTCCAAGAGGTAAGGATTATGTTGTCAATTTTGTAGATGAGTAATTGAGACTTAGAGAGGTAATCTGTTACTTGCCCAAGGTCACAGGTAGTAGCAGCACACCCGAGATCTACTTGCCCTCAGGGCCTGTGCTGTGTGCCTCCTTTATAACATGGAAATAAAGGTGTTCATCCTACATCTCAGAGGTTCTGAGCCTCAAATGAGAAAATGTATATTTAAAAAGTTATATAAACTGGCAAGAACTGTACAAATGAAGAGCGCGGTTGTTAAATTTTAAACTCTCAAAGAAATGCAGTTTCCCAGATGTTTATCAAATGAAGCACAAGAAAAATATCAGAAACCAATGTTTATAAATGAAATTCCAACAGTAGTCAAAGATCTGCCACCACAGAAAAAAGAAAAGAAGAAGTGAGTTTTCCCAAATATTTAAAGAATACATCCCCTAACTGGACTAGGAGATCTGTGCCTTACTGAAGTTGATATTGTCATGGTGCCTGACCCGGTGACTGGGCTGTGAAGAGGATGTACTTTCGTTTCTGCTCTCATCTCTGTACAACTCTGTCTGGACATTTCTTAAGTCCACCACGTAACTGTCCTGGTAACTAAAGTCAACAAGCAATCTACCCTCTATTTGGGCTACAGTGCCAAGGCCCAATATCCTTCCCTTTTGAGAAACCTCCTTTGTCAAGGATCTAAAATCTTTGAAAAGAGTCCTCTAGGATGGCTCCTGTGGCTCAGTTGGTAGGGCGCCCACCCCATATAGCAAGAGAGGGTGGCGGGTTCGAACCCAGCCCCAGCCAAACAGCAACAAAAAAAAAAATATCCGGGACTCGGATTAAAGATGGCGGCTGAGTAACAGCTTCCCTGTAACTGGGCCTGGCGAATCTGGGGAGACAAGACTCCAGACATCTCTGGCCGGTGAGACCTGCCTACAATCATCCCTTTGAGGACACAGAGAGCCAGCAAGGGACTTCTGGACCCCAGGAGGAAGACAAAAACAGTGGAAAACTGGCAAGTGGCTGC